>CCAG010006727.1:0-70557 GCA_001077435.1 Glossina morsitans morsitans | reverse complement strand
AAGAAAGAAAGAAAGAAAGAAAGAAAGAAAGAAAGAAAGAAAGAAAGAAAGAAAGAAAGAAAGAAAGAAAGAAAGAAAGAAAGAAAGAAAGAAAGAAAGAAAGAAAGAAAGAAAGAAAGAAAGAAAGAAAGAAAGAAAGAGAGAGAGAGAAAGAAAGAAAGAAAGAAAGAAAGAGAGAGAGAGAGAGAGAGAGAGAGAGAAAGAGAGAGAGAGAAAGAGAGAAAGAGAGAGAGAGAGAGAGAGATAGATAGATAGAAATGGACACTAAACGCATCTCTCTTCTTCCCATCATTGTGCTTAAGTGCATTTTCTTTTGTTTATTTAAACGATTTATTCCCGATATGTCTGCATTCGTTCGTCATGGTTTTACGATCGAAACGATTATTGAATGAGATCGTCGTCGTATCTTACGATTTTTAACGAGTTATGCACTTAAAGAAAAAGTGTTTTATGTATGACGTTAGCCATTATTACCTACCTAAGGATATTAAGATTTTATTCATTTCTCTTATATAAGATACGTTCCGGTCCGTTACACATCTTTGTCGAAGAAATGTTATTATTTTTGTTTTATGAAATTATTTATAACACAAAAGTGTTTATTTTCATATTTATGTTGTTTGTAGCATAATTTCTGACAATACGCCGACAGAAATTTCTACTCCTTAGTTACTCCTATAGAGCGTTATAAAAATGATTGAATTGCGTAAATAATGCGTTGTGACGCGTGTGCGGTAGACGTAAACTTTTAATAACTATTTTAAGGATTAAAATTCCCTCAATAAAAAGAAACCAAAGAAAAAAAAAACAAATCATCAAAAAAAAATAAATAAATAAATAAATAAATCAAAAAATAAAAAAAGAGAAATAAATATTTAAAAAAAAAAAAATAATTTACTTAAAAAATAATTCTTGAACTCTTTGCAAGAATACTTTTTTTTATTCTTCTTCTATCCGAATGAAATCAATATTCGCAAGAAACTCAAAAGCGTAGAAAGCAAAGAAAAATACAAAAAGAAATCGAAAAGGATAACGTTAACGATAATAATGATCACGATAATGATCGTGATCATGATAATGATTTTAAATTTTACATGGAAAACAACATCAATTGATTGATTGATGAATTGTTGTGTTAGAATAGAAAAGTTGGCCGAAAACCATTTGCAAATTAACAACCAACACAAGGCGAAGCATGGTAAATCTCTTTATTTGTGATTGATTGATTACTTAATTGATTGATTGATTTATTGATTGATTGATTGATTGACTAATTGTTTAATGTGCACGGAGATTGGATTGATCACACGTATAAAATTAATTAATTTTTTTTTTTAACAAAAAAAAGAAAAAAACAAAAACAAATTTTTTTTTAAATTAAAAAAAAAAGAAAAAGTCGTAAATTCTCAATACTTGTGTGTGTCTTGCTTAAATGTGATTAATTAATTGATTAATTCAGAGATCGATTTTCTTATTTTACTATCGCTTCATTTTTTCCACTAACAATTTTATTTATTACAATGAATAAATAATAAACGCCAATTATTAACTGCCATAAAACAATTAATTAAATTTGAAATTAATCGAAATGACCAAAATAATATGAGAAAAAAAAAAGAAGAAAAGATTTTTCCAAAAAAAACTCGTTTTCTTCTTTTTTCAATACAATTAACTAAAATCATTTGATATTTGATATATGGATGATGGAACGAACAATCCCGTTAAAATAATTTCGGTGAACATCTTCACTCTTCATTTTATTCGATATCTTTGTTGACATTCTAGCTATCTGTACTCTTAGCGAGCGATTCCCTTAAAAGGTCTTAATTAGTTTTTTTTTTAAGGGCGCAAATCGGGCGCAAATGTTCATTAGAAATCGACTTAAAAATCAACCTAATGGACGGACATCATCATATTGTAGCACGAAACTAGAGAAGAGAAATAACTTATGTGACGCATTTGCCCAACTATATGACACTTACCGCATAGACAGACAAGCATACATATACAGAGAGAGAGAAAGAGAAAGAGAGAAAGAGAGAGAGAGAACGAGAGAGAGAGAGATATCAAATATTTCAAACCGTTATCAATGGAAACATTTGGGTATTTTATCTTTTAGATTAGCACAGAGAAATATTTCGATCAAATTTTAGACATTTCGCATGTTGTCGAGAGCCATTGAAAAACTTTTCTAGATAATTTGAATACTTAGTTGATAAGCAATCATTCATTTGGAAATAAATTCGGGAAAATGACCGGGTCAGTCGAACACCCTGAAATCATGCGAAATGAAATTACATTTTTTTTTTTCAAATAACATAAGCCTCGAATTTCTTTCGTATATGTGATCGAATATCTTAAGTTACAGTGCGATCTGAGTTGAGTCGATCGAAACAAAATGGAATATTCTCAAGAGCCCAAAATGATCGATTCATTTTTTTTTCAGCAAATACGGCACATTTAGTTCCAATGTTCAAACAACAATAGTAAGACCCGTTCACTCGATATAGTAATTGTATCGTCATATCATACATAATGTATCGTATATTGTATATCGTAAATAATTGAAAACACGATTTCATTACGATTTGACAGCATTGTTAAGCTAAAATTACATGTATCATCTTGCCTAGGTATGCATTACTACTGGCATTTCAGTAATTGGGAGACTTGTGGCGCGTGGTGTATTTCCTCCGATTGACTTCATTTCGAATTTGACACATATTTACCTATTTATTTTTATGTCCACACAAAAAAAAAAGGAAGAAGGAAATTCTGAGAACAAGTTCAGGGTGGACAAACGGATGGAAGGATGGACGGATATGTTGCGCAGAAAGTCAAAATTCAATTTTTCTTCGTTAGTCAAGAATAAATGCGTTGTAGGACCACCAATGAATTTTTCTTGATGCTACGAATATTTGTTAAATCGAAAATGCGCCATGCGAGGTGCGACCACTGCCACGCCAGGCGTAGTCCATAAATCGCAAAAATATCAATACAATATTTAAATAACTTGAACATTTCGCAGGAAATGACAATCAGTTAGCGCCAGAGGTACGGAGAACATGATGTCATATCTCAAGTCAAGCTGTAAGCTCTAAAAAGCAATTACAGTCCTCTGAGTTCTTGCACTGCTAGATTCGAAAATAATCATTTACTATGCGTAACTGGTCCATTTTGTCGTTCGTCGATTACTGATAGGACACAGTCGACCTTGTCCTTTGGAATCAACTCAAAATAACACCATCCGTCCAATACCGTTCGTATGTAAATGTTAAAGTAATTTTTTTCCATCTCAATTCTTCAGCTCAATGCACTGGAGAGGAGCTTTTAGTGATTATATTTGTGAATAGATTCCAAAAGGACGAAAGTCCATCTGTCGAATAATCGACAACAAGTATCGAAGAATCGAAGACAATGGGAACTTTCCAACTTTTAACTAACATTTTCAGGTACGAGAAAGTCGCAATTTTTTGCCTCCCAGACGTGTATAGATAGCTTTCTCATGTATAGATAGCTTATTACTTTCTTGCATTTGCAATAAAAGACGCAAGGAGAAGGCTCTCTGGTCCATAGACGCTTAGCGTAGAAAAGCTATATCCCTTTTTTAGCGCACTTGGAGAAGTAGTAGTAGTAATGGACAACTTCTCATACTTTTAGAGATTACTTGGCATATCTAAAGATGCTGCTTACGCCTGACGTTGCTTAACCGCTAAGGAAGAAGATGGCAAATGTCACACTTAAGCGATCTGTGTGTTAGCGAGGCAAAGAAGTTTGTCATTGCTCTGAGTAACTTTAAGTTATAGTCAACGTTTTGTAATTTATTTATATCTTTTCTATCAATCACTCCATGAATATTATTTTGGTCATTTTTGAGGGATGCATCATCTCCCCTCGTTCGTTTAATATCCCGTAAGTCTTTTATAAAATAAGCTCTTTGAAGGTTTTCTTCTCTGAAACTCATATATAAATCAATTGAAAAAGTCCATTAAAATTATTCTTATGCTTCGATATATGAAATCTTTAAAACAAGTTCCAACGATAGCTACCCATTTTCGATATTGTATGTAAATAAGTATTGAGCGTTGATTGTTGTATGTATTTTAATTTTGTGTTTATTTAAAAAAAAAAAAAAAATGAAACCGTAAACGAAACCGAAATCGAAACCGAAATCGAAACGAAATCGAAACCAACGCAACACCAACCACTTAGCTAAATGACACTACAAGTCCTGATAGCCCATCTATCGAATTTATACCAGAAGCTAACGAAGACGGGTCATTGTCAAATCAAAATCAAAATAGTTCGTCACGTCCCATTACACCTGAAACCAATGATAGGAATGCAGTTACAATAACTAATGCCAGCTTAGCGACTGGACTTGGTGTTGCGGTTGCTCGGACCTCTGGCGGTGCAATACCGAAGAGTCCGTTGCGCGACGGTGTACCAACTGTGCCGGCGGGCAAAGATTTGCAGGAGCGTCGTAAATCAATGTCATGGAAAACGTTCAATTTAAAGCGTCAATTATCTCGAGTCAATATGAAAATCGGCATTGGCCTAAACAACGAAAACGAAGCAATTACCGGTAAAGGCGGTGGAGGCAGTGCAATATTTTATACTCAGAAAGAATGCTCTCCAGAGGAGGAAGATCAATCACCATCTAAAGAGCCAATTGTTGTGGGTGTAGAGTGCCGGGAAAGTATGTCCGAAAGTATTATGGGAGATGCAATAGATGCCCAGAGTGAGAATACTTTCTCAGAGGATTCCAGAGAGCAATACAACAGGGCTGAGCAGAATCAGGAGATTTTTAAAAAAGTGGACTTTATGCCCGAATCCGAAGAGAGCGACGATAAGCAAGCCCCAAGACCAAACAACTTGCCACTAGTATCTAGTGACGGCAACGCAAGCACCTCAATTACAACAAGTGCAGTAGGCGTTGCTGGCGAAACGGGTATACCGGTTAAACCGCCTCGACAAAAATCCAAAGAGAAACGCGATCAGCGTTTACTCTCAGTACCAAACATTAAGTATCAATCGCGCGATATGCGCTCACGCACAACTGTACGTAACGATTCGTCTCCTTCGTTCAGCGGAAATATAACAAAAAAAACACGTAAGTATAACTCGATAAAAATAAAAAACAAAAAACAAAAAACAAAAAAAAAAAAACCAAGAAAAAGAAATCTATCAATAATAACAACAAAAATAACAAACAATAAGAATAACAACAATAACAGCAAATCCACAAATTTCAATACAACTAATTTCAAACAAATCTGCTTCTTCTCCTATATACTTTGCTTTACATTTACTATTAAAAAAACATTGAAAAAAAGAAAACTTAACAACTGCTATTATTATAATTACTACTAGTACTACTACTACTACTACTACTACTACCACTGCTACTGCTACTGCTACTGCTACTGCTACTGCTACTGCTAATTATCGTAGCAAGAATAATAACAACAAGAACAATAATGACATCAATAATAGTAATAACAATAACAACAATAACAATAACAACAGCAACAACAAGAACAACAACAACAACAACAAAAAAACAAGAACAATAACAATAATAACAACAATAACAATAACAATAACAACAACAACAGCAACAACAATTATAATAAAAACAATCACAATAATGTATTTTCTCTATCATCTCTATCTTTGCAACAACAAAAAAATAAATGCCATCTATGACGCTATCTATGATCATCTCTATCCTTACAACTACAGAATTATGAATGCTATCTATGCTCATGAATAATGGGCAAAAGGGCATTGAAAGCATGTAATCGCAGATACGATTACGCAGAATACGATTTTGCGAATTTGCGTGAACTTCAATTAAGATCTGGATTTGTTTGAGTTCCGATTGAAAATCTTACACACACGCGTATGTGTGCGTGTACTTGTGATATGAAGTATGCATCCAAGCATTTGTGCGTTCGTTCGTTCGTTCGTTCGTTCGTCTAATGTATCTCTCACTCTCTATTTTTCTCGCTTTCTCTCTTTCTCTCTCTTTCTACATCCATCCCATCACACATTCATTCACGAATTCACGCCATCTTTTATTGTCATCATCCCATTCACATATATATTATCTTTGCTCCGACATTTTGGATGTGTTCTTGCGTTAATTGCATATGCAATTCTATGCCACAGTACGTTGCTTGTTTATCCGGACACCTCAACTATCAATGTGTCACTTATGTCCATTTATAGCACTTGATAATTTAATGGAAACAGATCTTTTGTACAATTTCTGAATACATATAAGTTATGTGTGTATTTTTTTTTTTTTTTTTTTTGTTGTGTTGTTATCCTTAAATACATAAGCATTCGAATACATATGTTACGTATAGATATGAATGGGTCGAGATTTCGTTCTTGCGATTATCACCAGCGACACTTATAGCGAATATTACTACGATATTTTCTTGCAAGCAATAAATTGGAGAGACGGAAAAGATCGCAAGATCGAAATTACTTATTACGAAATAGTTTCTTCTCTCTCTTCGATTAAATAGACATTTATATGCGATATTTGATGATTGCGCACAGATAGGTGATGAGCGTATAGATTATCTCTGATATACGCTACACTACAGTCTACATATTAATTATTCGCTTAAAACTTTTGCATTCGATATTTAATTACAAACATGGCTTGTGTATCGTTCCGATGCAGTCTTCGAGAGAACTAAGAAAAAAATAAGCAAAGGAAAAAATTGAATTCTTCAAGATTTTCTCTTCTAAAGGGATCATAACAAGTACAAAATATTTAGTTACAAGTTTTCATATCGTAAGTTTTCTTACGGTAAACAAAGTAATCGTAATATCTTAGAGTAGCTTAGAGTAGCCATGTGCCTTACTAGTTTCTTGTATGCAAGGAGCTATGCTCGCTCACCTCTTTTTTACTTGAGCTAGACGAGATCGTTCGAAATTTCTCCGTCTAGATGTCTGTTTCTTTCTATCCTTTCACTATTCGAATAGTTTTGCTAGGTTCTTTTACAAGAAGCTACCGACTGTTGGGCAAATCTCTTTCGTGAACATTTTTCCACTTCTTTTTATACTTTGACTTTCACTCTTGAACTAGCGATGAGTTCCACTTTGAATTCGCAAATAAGCCTGACAGCAAGCAAACTAGAAAAGCTTCCCGTCGATTGTGTCGAAGCAGGTCACTTACATATATTGTCATCAAGATCGTTTTTAAATCTGTGGATAGACAGGAGAGTTTTTCCATTTCTTTTCTGATAATTCAACATCTTTTCCGGTCGCGTGATATATTACGAGTTTTCATTGAAACCTAAAATCGGAGACCCCTTCCGATTTGTTGAAACAACTTCCAACCAGTAGTCGCCACTCAAACTGGAATGTCGTGGCTTTTGTATACTCCATGCTCCAATGATACACTTATTGGCCTCATCATCATCACCAAGCGTCAAGCATATTATTGTTAAAAGTATAAGCCTGTTCTACGTGAGGTTCTTGGTGCACCTGTTTTTATTAACACAATCACTGAACTGAAATGTAGGTCTAGAGCTGTGGATATACATGCTGGTACCATAGGCTGTATTCAATCTTTATTGAAAACCCTCTTATACGTCTACAAATGTAAGTGTTTCAATGACAGCCTAACTTATTGGCGTTCAGTTTGCTCATGTTTACTCACTTGTTAGTCGGAATTGTATTCAAGTCTTACTGCAGTCTCGAAAGCAAGGCAGTTATGTTTGTCACATTCATTGTAAATATTATCGCAATCCCGAATCGAAGCTAGCGGAGAGAGAAAGGGAAACCATGTATTGCGGATCAGCGGATCCTATTCGTAATCCGTATCCGTATTTCTTACCTGGAAGCTCGTTTGCAATCATTTTCGCTGGCATAGTATTAGTTGTAAAAATATATTTCTATGGATGTCTTTTTCCACTTGTGAAATTATCGAGCACGAGATTTTCTATTTGTACGCATTTATATGCATTTGTTGTGTATGGATAGGCAGAATGAAAATTAAAAACACGCGATAATGGTTGAATATAAAAATGCAAGCAAATAAAAACGTTACGTTACGTCATTTAACATTACGTTACGTTACGTTACGTTACGTTACGTTTTAAAATCAACATGCGTTAATTGAAAGCAGTGGATTAAGTAAGTAGGAAAGTATTCGTGGGAAATGCAATTGAAACAGCAGTAGAATAAAAGTGAAATAAATTAGAAACAAGTTATACAGAGTTGAGAGAAAACAGGAAGAGTATTAAAATTAATTAAAGCGAAAATGAAATCAGAATCGCGATTCTGATTTATTCGAATATAAATCCAAATATCGTAGACTAAATTTTTTTTTGCTTTTTATCGAACCCATTAATTATTCGCACTAATGAGTCGCCGTGATTGGTTCACTTTTTCTTAAACTTTATAAAATAATGATAAATTAAATTTATTGCGTTACGTGTAATGTTTTATGTTATATAATGAAAAGCCGGTTAACGGTATATTAAATTTCATCATATGCTATACGTAGTTGGTATTTAAGGTTTACCATGCATCTTCTTGTTCGAAATTCAAGAAAATTACTTAATCAAGAAAAACGATAGTAAAAATTTTACTTTATTATATATAATGCATATATATATATGTATATAGCATATAGCATATAGATATATATATATATACATATATATAATCGATGATATATAAGAATGGGATTATTCATGCCAGAGAGTAGAGAACGGCTGGACAGTCGTAAAAAAATGTCAAAACTGATGTGCGACTGTAACTCCGCGCTTCAAGCACTCCGGCCAGTGAAATCCTGCATATATTTTTCTATTATAAATAAATTGTTAATTAAAAAAAAACAATCGGTAGAAGTAACAATGTGATAAAAATATTATTTCTTTGTATTTATTCATTTTATTATTCTTAACGTAATATTATCTAATAATAATAACAATAATAATAATAACAATAATAATAATAATAATAATAATAATAATAATAATAATGAGATATGAAGAGTGAGTGCTTGAAATAAATCGATTTCGAACTAAATAAGTAAAACTGAATTCGCTTCGAAGCGATTCGTTAACAGTATTCACCATCACCACCTACGATAAAAAATATTCGTATATTTTGCATTTACTTTTCCGCATGTCCTTACGTACGGGCGCATTACGTAAATGTAAGGCTTCAATAATATTATATGTATGTGTGTAGTTTAGGTAACGTCTTGATACGAGGTTTGTTTTTAACAAACATTTTTCATTTTTAAATCGTTTAAAATAAATTGAATCGCACAAGTCAAGTTGTATTGCAATTGTTTTTATTTATTTATTTATTTTTTTTTTTATTATTGTTTTTTCTATTCCTTTTTTGTGTGTGTGTTGTTGTTCTTAACTAAGATGTAACACATTACGGCAACACTTTTAACAAATTCATATGATTTCTCCGATCCTAGTCTTCAACGGCCTTCAAACGAAACGTGTTATGTTATTTTTGGAATTTTTCAATTGTCGTTTGTTCAACTAAATAACCATCGCTCATAGTCCGGGGCGACCGTTTTGCGCTTATCTGTAACATCGTAGATGGCTTGCTAACTTTCACACATCGATGATATTTAACCTTCGGGTCGCCAAAAACATAAAAAAAAAGTGCACGAAATGGTTTTGAAAAACCGAAAACTAAAGTTGCCCGAAGGGGCAGTCAGTGTATTTCCTACTACTCTGTTATCGAAGTGAGTACCGCGTTCGCCTACTTTCGACAACATCGTGTTGTAGATTGAGAGCGCTTTTGTTTGTTTTAGGCGATTTAAAAAGGAAGTTTCGCGCGATATTTGACAATGGATGAATTCATCACTGGACTGCAGAATGAAAGCGGCAAAGCATTAAATCCAGTGGACAACAAACCGATGAAAGCCAAAGCCATTTGGAGCTTGTAAACTAATGTTGGTTGGAATGTCATGGTTTATATATCTCTCGTTTGAAGGCTGGGACTATCCAGATATCATAGGGGTTTGTCAACAGTGTTGCCAAACCGGACACTTATTGAGTGATGTGATATATTAGTAGTCATGTTAGAGTGTTAGTATATTGGTGGCTATCGAAAATGTTTCAATGTCATCGGTAGATGAAGTTTGAAAAACCAAATTTGTGAAAATTTTTTGCTGATCAAAGAATTGTAACTAACAAGGGAGCAAAAGCGGTTTCATTACCCACTGCTTTACAAAATGCATTAATTATGATCGGCATGTGGCCGAGCTGCAGTGAATGCTTGATAGGTAAAGGCATAAGACTCCGATGGGGCGTATACCTTCCAGGCTACCTACAACTCCCCCCTCCCTCTCTCCTCATCTTTCTCTGACCAAAATCTTTCACGTTTTCATTTTTCTGAGAAACGAAAATCAAAAAGCAGAATTCGATAAATGCAAAGCTACTACTGTACACATTTAGTATAAAAAATTGCCGCTAGGTTTTCAGGAGAAGAACTGCATTGTTTGTTTAATTCTACTGCGCCCATTAATGCAGCGTGTTTTTAATAAGAGGCGTTTAGCTGCGTTGAGCAAGACAATACTCACCAATGTTTTTGAAAGGCCTGAAGGAGATCACGGCTATGGGTCGTTTCTTCCCCTCAGAACGAAGCAATGATCCTCTTACAGCTCAACACCTTAGGCAACCCTACCCATCCACACAAAAATTCCCGCAAAGTCGTAGCAATTTTACATTTCATCAAATCTGCATATGGCACTTCCACAGATAATAACTCTACTTAAAGCAACTCTACGCAACTTAACTTTTTGTAGCCAATTTGCTAACCCTGGTACCCAGTGCTCGAGCTTAGCTTATATATTAAGCGACTTAAGTCATCCCCTTACAAATGGATTTCCCACATTTTCCATACATGTAGAATGCTAACCTTTTCTTTCCCCATATTATCAAAGTCTGCGAACAAATATTGACGAAGCCTTACTACTTCTTAAATCCATAAAACTGTACCGATACCAATCTTCTGATCAAAAAAGCAGTCATCATGTCGACCTCTTTCGTGTCGTCTCCACATGTTAGCGAGATTTGAGCACAAACATTATTTTCAAAATTGAAGTCGCCATCAATAGTAAGAAACGTCTGCAGTCCCCCTTCGATCGCCACCAGAAACTAATAATACAATAATGCTACTAAGTTAACTGATCATACACAAAAACGCGAAAAAGAAAAAAGCAAAAAGAAAATAAAAGACATAAGAGACTGTTCGCCTTACGCAGCTTCGAAAAAAGTTTCTATATTCTTTTGAACGAGCCTTGTTGTACACGTCATTAAACGAATGTTTATACGAAAATTCCGATCATTTGCTATTCCCGCCTATAGATTCTTAAGAACATGAAATTCAAAGTTTCTGATTATTATAAATAGGAACTAACTGGGTCTTTCAACTACGATAGCAAAATCCATTTTTTTCGAGGGTTACGTACCCAAGACCTAAAGTATGGATAATAATTGTCTGGTGGTGCTGGTCACGACAACTATATTCGCAAATACTTTACAATAATTTTCATATTCACACACACACACACACACACATACATACATACATACATACATACATACATGCAACCAAACACAGACATAACACACACATGCATCTACATCTACAGATATAAACACACACACACACACACACACACACACACACACACGAAACACACATACTTACATTTATAGCAAATATTTTTATACCCATTAAACTAATGTATATTTTTAACATTAATTTTGCTTTTATTCTTCTGCAATACACATACAATGAATGTTTGAAATGAAAATTAAAACGAAACGAATAACAACTATGTAAAATGCAAAAAATAAATAAATAAATAAATAAATAAATAAATGAAACAACAACAATTTAGGCTACGGATGCAGGATATTTCAACTGTCTTTATGTGATTTTACGGAAATTATTCGGTAAATTTTTTTTTGTTTTTTACAAAAGAAGTAAAATCTAAGCACATATACACTCAAAAACACACACCCACACCAATGTATGTTTATTGTCGTGTTTTTCAGTCCTCTATACATCTAACAAATATAAATATGTACATGTGTGCTATGTATGTATGTATGCATAACCAATCGCATTATACATTACATACACCATTTACTTTCTCTCTCTCTCTCTCTATCTCTCCCTCTCTCTTTATCTCTCTCTCTCTCTCTCTCTCTCTCCCTCTCTCTCACCCTCTCTCTATCTTTATCTCTATTTCTCTCTATCTCTCTATCTATCTATCTATCTATCTATCTCTGTTTCTCTGTATTCCTCTTTCGCTCTATCCGTCTCCCTAAACATCTTCCACACACATTCACAACTTATAAACAAACATGCTATCTATTAATAGCTATTTATTAAAATAGAATTGTTTGCATTTGTATGTAGATAGTCTTTTTTTATATTTGCAAGCCGATATCATTTTAGAGATACAGGACTGAACGTTCTATATACGCAAAAAATTTAATGCGATTTCTAAATTTATATAATTTGAGTATTTTAAGTGCTTCTCTTTAAACTAATAATTGATCTCACATGAAAGCATGGAGTTTAGATTAAACAATAAGCAATTAAGAATGAAGGGCATCTAAGACGTCCGAATATGTGCATGACTCATAGAAAGAATATAGGCACTCTGTATACTAATCCATTCGCAATATTTCAAGTGTTTCTGACCGATCTCTTCCGTATTATTGAAAGTTTTTCAAACGTTATGCTTTCTTTTGTATGCGAAGGGATACATTAGATTGGAGAGTGACGCAATCCCCGCACCGACATAATCCAAATTTAGCAAAATTTAATATTCCTTTTAAGATTTCATTATTCTTCAGCTATTTTCGTTATAAAAAACTACAAATTCTCTCTCTCGATCGCTATGTAAAGGCTTACCTTTAATTAGAATCCTTATTATACGATGATGTGGTATATGTTCTAAATATTAGATCTACGTAATGCAAATTTACTACGGTTAGTATTGATGCTAATTGCTATTATGGATCGGTTTTCATCCTAAAAATGTTAAAAATGAAACTTCTTTTGTCAAAAGGCTTACTCGTCAAGGAATGTGATCCAAAGAATAGACCGGTTGGTGCAATAGAATCGATATGATTCAAATTACGCCCATTTAAAATGTTGAAAATTATATCTTGTTTTTAACAAGAATCCATATGTGCTAGACAAGACAGACAGACAGACAGACAGACAGACTTGATCCAAATCTGAGAATTTTGCTCTAGTGAAAATGAAAAATTGAAAACTTTCCTCACATAAAGGTTTAGTTTTCGTGAGAACCCTTGCATGGGGTAGGACATGAAAAATAGATTTATGTGGTCCAAATTCGCTAAGGCTAATTTCTGTGCTACATTGTGCTTATTGGGGAACAATTTCCCTTATGAAATATTGAAAGTCAGACCTTTTTACCATAAATATGTTCAATTTTCTTACGAACGATTGCATTGGAGGGCATTGGACTATCCGATCCAAATTGTTCAAATCAATTCAGAAATACCGAAATACTGTTATTTAGCGATTTTTGTCGAGAAATTTTGAAAATTTCCATTTTTTCTTTCATATAATAAATATTCAAAATAAGACGTTGTGTCATTGCAAAAATAGTTTAATGAAAAACCAGTTTGAATAAGATTCACCCTTAAGCCGAAACGCAACAGTATAACAAATTTCGTCAAAATATCTCAAAAATTGCGACCTATAGGTTGACTACATGGCTGGCAAACTGACATGGACAGATGTCAGACAGACGGACAGACAAGCTTAGGTTAATACAGGAAATGCTGCCCAATGAATTGGTATAAAATAGGTAAATCTATCCAAGATGTTACAAACATCCGCATAAACCGCATGCACCCTTACCACAAAATGATATTAGGCAGAAAAAAAAAAGGTATTTGTTTAAGACTCAGCTCAGTTTACCAATTTTTACCAATTTTTTGTCTCAAATTAAACATACTGCGACATAATGCGTTCGATGTTGCTTTTTGGTAGCGTAGCAACACCATTTTCTGCATTTCTAATCATCATTCAATATATTGCATCCGACAAGATAATGAACAGTGAGTGAGTGTGAATTGTTCATTACATTTTTGCGGAAATTTTATACTAAATGATGATTAATTAAAATTAAAAATTTTTTCAATTAATCGAATATTCTTTCGTAGCAATCAGGAGGCGAGATCTCGACCGATATCGACCGATAAATCTGAAATTCGGAGAGTAATGCTAAACAAAATATTTTATTTCTCTTCTAATATCTTCCGCGTTTCACCACAAATTTTATTTCACACATTCTAACTATCATTTGTTATTGTACTAATTGGGGAAGATCAAGAAATTAGCAACAGTATAGGTCGAATGAAGTGGGTTGAATAATATTTGTGGAGCTTAAGGAACTATGCTCTAGCGATTCTCGGCTCTTCTCGGTTTTAATTTATTAGGTATAAGGTAAAGATTTAAGATATGCCAGGTTAGGTACGCACCGTGAAACGAGTGTAAATTTAATTTCTTATTATAGGGGCCGAAGGTCAACACAAATCGTATCACAAAACTATCAAGATTCTCTCTATCAATAAATCGTAGTGGCACACAAACTATTTTCCCCTTTTTAGTATATACGAATGAAAAGGAAAAGCGTTGACTGTACCTGTATACTGAACAATCTCTTTTCCTTTTCGAAACTCAATTATTTGTTGCTCTGATTTAAAATCGCTCGCAGATACATTTGCTGTTCAAATTTATTTTTCACTTACTCTCGATTATAAATCAAAATATACGAAAATACCAAAAAGAAAGAATAGAATGTCGATGAATCGATGCTGAGGTCTAATTGCTACTCAGATGTTGATTTATTGTACCCATCACCGAAGGATGAACGATATGTTCATTTTGTCAAAACATTTGCACCGGCCCGAAGAAGTTTCACAGATCTAACTATGTATAGAGGCTCCTAATCCGCATCAAATTCTGAATCGATTTAAGCATGTCCGTCTATCCGTCTGTGTAATGTCTTTTGGAAACATTCTCTTAGCCGCAAAAATGGAGCTTATTGATTTGAAATTTTGTAGAAACATTGGAAGTTCTTGCACGCAGGTTGGTATTGGTCAAAAAATCGGTCAAAGGACACACCTACGCCAGTTCTACGTAAAGTAAAGTGAGAACAGCCCTGTTTTTCAAAGGGAATAAAAAATTGGTGTTTTATTCATCACTCATAAGCCATAATAGATATATGTACAAAAATTGAAATTAAATTCTATAAGCGATGTTGTATCTGTACCTGTACAAAAATGGGAAAATTGACCATGCCTATCTACTATTATAGTGTGTCAAAATTCAATGTTTTTTTCAATACCACCATAACGCGCAGAAGCACGCTTTAAAATCCCCATAAAGTATTTAAATTCTTGTACGTAAGCATGTCCGTCCATTCACTTGTTTCACCAAAAACTATGAATAAATTTGTTTTCTATGCCTTTTTCCCTTCTTACTTACTCATAAGTTACAACACAAAGACCATTTATATTTCCATTTTTCTTCTAAAAATAGAATAAATCAATCGCGTCCATCCAATATTACGGAGTGTGGAAATTTAATTTTTTTCTTTCACTTTTAGGATCACGGTGATGGGTATAAATAAATTTCGGTCATGATCGAATATAATTTTCTTACTTATTTCAAACGTCTTAATCGTTAGTATTTAAGCCAGCGAAAGCAATGGAAGCAGTTAGAATATATTTATTGTCTTTCTTTTCCATAAATTTCCCTAAAAAGTCTCTTTCCTCTCGCTCTCCTTTTGTCTATGTATGTATTTTTATAACAAAAAAAAAAAAAAAAAAGAGAAAAAAGATTTAAAAAATATATAATAAAAATGTGAAATCGATCCGCAATAATATGTAACAAATCCATGTCATTTTAGTAAACACTTGACACATATTGAAATATGTGTGAAATTTATGTGAATTTTCTGAATAAGGGAAAAACTTGATATGTATACAAATGCGCTTTTCTAGGCAAAAAAAAAAAAAATTGAGTAAAAAACTTATTTACATGTGCAGAAACTAAACAATTTTCCAGTTTCAATTACTGTGCGTCTCGATCTATCTCTCTTCTATTTTGCTATATTTCGATCCGATTAGCGATTAATAGTCACATTAACTACTTCTCTTCTTCTCTCTTCTCTCTTATTTATCCGATCCTCGATTTTTTTGTAACAGAACTCTTTTTGTATAACTTGTTCAATTTGTACATATGTATGTATGTGTGTTAAAAAGCTTCTATATAGTTCTTCCCTTAAATGATGAGCTATTCATAGGAGCGCATCTCTCATCAAATCATTAAATTTTGTTTTCTTTATAATTTTGCAAAGAAAATTCAAATAAGACAAACGAAAAATTATATAAAAATTTTTTGTGTATGAAGTTTAAGTTTAATTGAAATTAAATTTTGTATATATAAATAATCGTTTTTTTTTTTTATGATTGTAATTTTAAAGCACAATAAATTGCAAGTGAAACAACAACACTACAAGAACAGCAAAATATATTTTATTATAACAAAAAATATTTTTACTGTGTGTGCGTGTGTGTGTGTGTGTGTGTGTATAAATCTCTCTCTCAGGAGCTCTTATTCATTTTCTCTTTCTTTTCCTCTTTTTGTATATATACGATTAAATCCCAAACACACACAACTACAATTTAACGGTAGTTGCAAATGAATTCTCGCACACCTGGTTACTACATACATATACAATTATTTAAATGTAATGAAATAAAATAGAAAAACCTAAGTAACAAATAATGCGACTGAGTGGTCGAGTAGCCAAAGGATCTCAACTTCAACTCTCAATTGCAGCAGAGTTTTATTCAATAAATTTGATAAACTTATTAAAGACTTCAAATGAAAAATAATAAATAATACGCCTGGGTGACCGAATAGCCAAAATGATCTCCACTAATATGACTCAATGTCGTGGGTTCAACTCTCAAATGCAGTAGAGTTTTTTTCAATAAATCTGATAAACTTATTAGATATGCTAGTGCTTTTAAGACTTCCAATAAAAAATAATAAATAATACGCCTGAGTGACCGAATAGCCAAAATGATCTCCACTAATATAACTCAACTATCAATGGTCGTGGGTTCAACTCTCAAATGCAGCAGAGTTTTTTTCAATAAATCTGATAAACTTATTAGATATGCTAGTGCTTTTAAGACTTCAAATAAAAAATAATAAATAATACGCCTGAGTGACCGAATAGCCAAAATGATCTTCCACTAATATAACTCAACTCTCAAGTGTAGTAGAATTTTTTCACTAAAGCCGATAAACTTATTAGATGTGCTAGTGCTTACAAGACTTCAAATTACAAATAATCAATAATACGCCTGAGTGGCCAAGTTACCAAAGATGCCAATTAACAAGTCAATAATGACCGTGGGTTCAACTCTGAAGTGTGGGATAATATTTTCAATAAAGCCGATAGAAACCTTTATTAGATGATGCCCGTGCTTTACGACTTTAATATATAAAAATGTTTGATGTTGTCTCAAGCTAAGAAGTTTGTTTAAATTGTCAATGTATCTCTTTAAAAATTCGTTCAACGAAAAATTTTATAACACACACGCAACTGATTATTATTATAATGGTAAAATTTTACTGAACGCGCAGAGACGAGATCTGAATGCAAATAAATTTGATAGTTCGAAAACTTATCGGATGAATGTTGCCGCCTCTATCGATACGTATTTAAAGAATGCATTTTTTTGCAAGCGTTTCCCCAGTTGTCGTTGATTTTCGTCTTTCAATTTCAAAATAGATTCTTTTCACTCGCGAAATGTAACAAAACTAGTTATTTTCGACCAAAAAGAAAACTTTAATAGTCTTTTAGCAGTCAGTTAAATAATATTTAATTTGTTTAAAGAAAATCGTTTTCTTTCATATAAACTATACATAGGCACGTGCTTGTCTACTAAATTTATTATCCTATCCTTCATATATAAACATATAAAATTACCATTTAGAGTCTCGATTATAGCGAGCTATGTGGCCACGTTCGCCTATTGCTGGTACACTCACAGCTTAATAAACTCAATTATTTTTTAATATTTAAAATCAATGCATTGTTGCTCATCAAAGTTGATTTTAAACAGACTTTCTTTCCTGCTGGAGTGACGTTTTATTATTATTTTTCAAATCCTTGAATAATTATTAGTCCAATGCGAGATCGCAAGGCAGTTATTTCTGTTCAGGAGATCGAAATCAACTTACTCAATATATATCAATTGTAAATCGTAATGAAATATAAAAAATATGTATATAATTTGAAGCATACTTTTTTATACTACGTGGCAGCACCTATATAGTTATAGTTATACACAATCATATAAATCAAAAATCATGTTTGCTCACTTTTACCGAACAGACCTGATTCGGATCTGATTAAATTGACTGCATTATTTTAAGCGTTATAGGATATCTGAAATGACATTTTGCAAATCTAGTGAACCAAATTGTGCAGAGACAATATCACGGTTTTCGAATACATTTGTATTTCATTGTTAAATAACTCTTGAACTAAGCATGATTATCTCATTCATCTAGCAGGGGATGAATGGAGGGATACTCGCACATTCGCTAAGTACGTCCATCTAGAGATCATTTATAGCTTATCGTGCTTATTACGTTCAAGATCAATTTTAAAACAGAGATTTCGATTCATATATATATATATATATCTATCCATACATTTGAACGATATGTGATCTTAAGCAGAGTAGCTCTCTCTGTTTGTTAAATGTTAGAAAGGTGGGCAATTTTCATCGGTTTGCCTTTAAACGTGAACGAATAGTGAAAAGGATTGAAAAAACGTATAGTAAAAAAGAGCGGCGGCGACGTTTGCTTCCGCATGTGCGAGATTCATTTAATCATTCGATATAAATGTTACTGTACTTGTTACTTACTCTTAATGCTGCAATCCAATCATGCATTTGTGTTGCTTTTCACTTTCTATTTATTTTGCAAATTAATTTGTTGACTTAGCAGAATTTTTTTTCTTGTTGTCTTTTTTATTAACGGTGTTGTTCATTCAAATGAAAAAACGTAAGCAATTAAGCAGAATTTATGTATTTTATGTATATTTCATGCATACATATATCGATGCACACACATATGCGTGTACACGCATATATATATATGCGTGTATGTGTGTGTGTGTGTCTGTGTGTGTCTGTGTGTATGTATATATGTATGTATGTATGTATGTATGTACAAATGTATCTATGTACGTTTATGTTTGTATATATTGTATTTCATAAATTATATCAATATAATGTACTATCTATCTTTTTTAATTTGTTATCGATTTTTGTTGTTAATGCAATAAATTTTAGTGCAATGAAGTGAAAGCACTTTGCAAAAAAAAAATTTGAAATATGAAATATGAAAACAAACAACAAAAACAAACAACACAACTGATGATGTATGTTAAAATTTTTTCTGTTTATGTTTCTGCCCCCAACCGTTTGTCTACTTTTTCTTTTTATTTGTAAACATTCCTCCTTCCCAACCCCTCGCCCCCAGCTAAATAACGGAGCTAGTCCAGCGCCTGCAGCATCGTTCAGTACATGTGCCAACAGTGGCATTAATAAGCTAGTTACTAACACTGATAATTCAGGTGATCATCATTCAATGCAACAGCATCGTAGCGATGGCTCTAATCCATCCGGTGATGAGGGTACACTGAGTGCCGGTCCTAGTGGTAGTGGTGGCACTAGCGGTGGCGGTATTAATACTGCTACTAAGTTATCATTCACAGAACAGGCATCAGGTTCAACATCTTTTGATTTTGTTGCTGATTCTCAAGCAGCCAGTAATGTTTATATAGGTGATACAGGTGCGCTCTTCACATACCATTCTCTCTCATTTCTATTCATATTCTCCTGCCCTCTCCGCCACACCATCCACCCAATTCCATATATACGCGATCCTGCACATATCATGTAATCAATAAAGACGAACAATTGTCTTTTCTTTTTATCATGAGTGAAAGGCAACAAGTATCGCACTACAACCGCAATAAATTTTCTTACAGGAATATATATTTACTTTTGCATACATGAATACATACAGACATATATATATATATATATATATATATTATACATACATATATACATATATATACATATATACATATATACTTACATACATACATACATACCTACATACATACATACATAAATAAACATGCATACACATTATAATATGCAGCGTAATAATTATTATTGATGTAAAAAACATTTTTCAAATACTTTTTTGAAAATCGATTGATCTCTGCTCAAAGATGATTAATTGTTATTCAGAAATGCGATGCTCATCACCTCTTATTACGCAAATTAACAATATATACATATGTGTATGTAGTGTTATTATTTATTAATTAATTAAATGTTTCATTCATTTAAAATATAAAGGAAAAAGGAAAAAGGAAAAAGGGAAATGTATTCATCCTTTTTGTACATCTTGACACCGAAACTAATCTTTCCTTCCTCTCTCTCTTATCTCTAGAAATGAGCACAAAGCACCGAGATATCATAATTAATATAAATATGTAATATATTTAATGACTATTTGTGCATCCACTAACCTTTTTTAGTGTATTGTCAAAATTATGAAGTGTTTGTATACGTCATGTCCATCACAGAGACCCTTAAAATGTACATGAAAGGAGGAAATGTTTTATTGATGTCTGCCTGTCTGCTTGTCTGCTTCTTTACTTGTCTGCTCATTGAAACGAGAAAGACTTGAGCTTTTAAAGCTTTATTTGGAATAGCAAGCAAGGTGTTGAGTTTTTAATTTCAATTTGGAAAATAGCAAAATCGATCATCGGATGCAATCAATGCAATCAATGGAATTATGCCACGAAAGTGTTCTCTTATTCATTGCGACTCTTTTTCAAAATTTTAAAATTCAAAAATTGACTAAAGCCCTGAGCCCGATCAGGATTCGGCCGCAACTATATAAATATATGGTTTTTATTTTGTCAGATTGCCCACAAAGCCCTGCCTAATCGTATAAAAATATAATTCGACACATGTGCGATATACGATCGATATAACGGGTGAAAAATATCTTTAGTTTATCTTGCACATATTGTCCGATACGAATGATACGAATACGCAAGCCGAATATACCTTCCTT
The DNA here is from genome assembly GCA_001077435.1 of Glossina morsitans morsitans. NCBI lineage: Eukaryota > Metazoa > Arthropoda > Insecta > Diptera > Glossinidae > Glossina > Glossina morsitans. Next base: position 49,305 of record CCAG010006727.1, on the reverse strand, counting down.
CTCGTCAATTTCTTTCTTAAACACAAAAAAAAAGAGCTCTTGACTCACAATAGTACGACATTCTGTCTTCAACTAGGCGAGAGAGTAAGGAAACTTGTAGGCGAAGAAGTCGCCCAAGTTATGAGACAATTCGGATATCGGATCGAAAGATATAAAACGTGACCAAGCGAATCAAGCGAAGTGTGTCACATGTCTGCCGGGGAATAGTCAGTTTTCTTCACAAATAATTGCATCGTATGTTTTTCCACTTCGATTCCACTTCGAAGTTCCATCCATGTCTTCGATTCTTCGGATACAGATTGGAAGAATTGTTTTAGCAGGTCCCTTAGGAAATTTATAATGCCTTACACACCCGTTGATCCCATCAAATTAGAAGCATATTATGCTGCCAATCTAAAGCCCAACATGATCTTCGATTCTCTTAAACTAAATAATACGCACTGATCATAATTCCCGCTTATGACGTTTTAATTGTACAAAACAATATGTATATATGTATATAGGTATGAAGATCGCTTTCTCTTGCTTTAATTACACGATGATGAGTAACGAAGCTCTTCAATGTTTTTTTAACACGTTATGTAATGAAAGACGACGACAGACATCTATTTCCCAATTCCGAAAATGGCGGTCACTTCAAAACCTAAAAACGAGATAAAGAAAATCTTGAAATTGTAATTTTTAACTAATTATCTTATCACGTAGCACGAAATTCGGCAAAAATTGAAAATTTCAAAATGCTTTCGAAAACACATACACCCATTGAAAATGTGATGTCACATCACATCCAAGCTTCATGGCAACTGAACATTTCACATGCCTAGTTTTTCTGTAGTTTGACTGCTGTAGCCTGTAGTTTTGTGTGCTCGGTCTCACTTTCGACAGAGCACACTTTGAAGGTCTCGTTTATTATTATTATTATTATTGTTTAATATTTTTGATTTTTTTTTTTTTGGTGACTTTTAAATTTAAATGGACTGAGCCCCGTTAAGGTATAAGAAGCACCGTATGTGTTCATATGCTTATTGAAATCATATATCGTAAGTTTTGTAATTAATTTAAGAGAAAATTTACTTTGTTTTTTTTTTCTCATTTTATCACAACGGAAATCCTTCATTGTTATGATAACTACTTCAATAACAGACGATTCGCTGAGTTCACGAAATTCTTTGTTCCTTGTTCTGTGTACATTGGTTTTTTTTGGTTTTTTTTTTTTTGTGGATTGCTAACAAAACTCCACAATTAAGGCTACAGTGATTTTTAGGGTAACTTGTAATGCAGGATTATTCGCAAATCGGGGAGCGTACAAATCGTTGACGGAAAATTGATAGGAATTTTGCTTGTTTTTTTTTTTTTTTTGTTTATTGTTTTTGTTTGTTTAATGGATTATCTCTGCTGATGGAGATCGATACGCTGCCTCGAAGCTGCATCGTTCACTTTTCATTGGAGGAGATTGTATTTAATTTCGCTATGATATGCTAATGAAAAATAGAAAAATTATTGAAAATAAATTTCAAAATAAATTCGCTGCTTAATCATCGAGTAATGTCGATTATCGAATCGATTCGAAAATATACGATGGGATATCGAGGATATTCTATTCTAATTTTGTATAATTCTGTTCAAACATATTTTATCTCATTAAGCTTAAGTATTTATTTCTTAACGAGAACGAACGCGCTCGCTCACATCTATTTAAAAAAAAAAAAAAAAAAAAAAAAAAACAATAAATTTATGTTTTATGATTTTGTTCGATTTATTTTTCCCATTGTTATTGTCTTTCTTCTTTTTTTGTTTTTTTTTTTTTTGTTTTTATAAATTCCAATTTAGTTAACTTATCACATATATATATATGTTTCAATTTAAGTTAAAACAATAATCGGTTCCTATTAATTACGGCTTTAAAAATAATTCTATAATTTGTAGAAATAAAAAAATTCGGAATGAAAAGATTTGAGAAAACAAAAAAAAAAAAGAAAAAGAGAAAAAAAAAAAAAACAATGCACACACACATATATGCAAAATATATATGTAGATACAAATATTTATATACATTGCCGTTCAACTATATAGGTGCACTTTTTCCTTTATTGAAGTCTTTTTTCTTATTTGTTTATTCACCTTACGCTCTCAACCATTAAGAAAAAAAAAACAATGCCAAGTCACATTTCCGATCTCTCTTAAGCCTATATTCTCTCTTTTAAATCTTACCTTAAATTTACTGAAAACAAGAAATAAATAAGAAAATAACATTCGGTCGTGACCGGATCTTTTATACCCATCACTGTTGTCCTGAAAACGACAAAAAAAAACTAAACGAACTATATTTTCATGCTCTATCATATGGATTGGGCTGATTTTTTCTATTTTGAAAAAAAAAACCTTTTTGATCGCACGGGCGATGTGGGCGATGCGATGTAGGCGAACGCTTTGAAATGTTTTGACCCACTTCTAAATTTGTAGACAAGTCGAGTCTTCATAATCGCTAACGGGAGAATGTCTACCACAGATACTACACAGTTCCGCCGACGGACAGATGGGCAGACGAACGGACGGAGATGCTTAGGTGCATCTTAAATGTGAAACAAGTCAAGACTTTATACACTTTATGGGATGTTCGAAGCTGGTTTCGCCGCGTTACAAAGGTACTGAAAAAAAAAAAATTTTGGAGTAGGTGTGGTCGATCTATTTGATTTTTCTACACGTAATACAGCATCACCCATAGAATATGCTTTCAAATTTTTGTATATTTGTCACAGAAATCTTCCTAGTTTACGTGGTATTGGAGGCGTGTCCGTCAACCGATTTGATCCATTTTCAACATTAATTTACTTACAAGAACTTCCCATGTTTCTGCCAAATTCAAAGTCGATAGCTTCATTTTTCCGCCCAGACGAATGTTTACAACTGACTTTGTACAGACGGACATGCTTAAATCGATTCAGAATTTCATGCTGATCAAAAATATAAATACTCTGTGGGATCTCGGAAATTTTCTTTTGGGCGCCCTTCGGATATTCGGTGATGGATATAAAAAGCGTGCACTAATGATAGCGCTCTCGATTTTACGAATCTCTAGACATTATTTTTGCCTCAAAGGGGGGAGGCGGGAAGAGAGAATAAAGACCAGTTTCCTTTTATAAACATTCTGGAAGACTATAAAGAAGACACTAAGAAATCTCTTTTTTTTTTTGAAACCTACTTTTCTGGAAATGTGGTAGACGTTCAGATGATCTATTAATGCAATTGTTACAAGTGTAGGAGTGGCAGCAAACAATATACTATCAAATTGAGTGGCCGAGTGGGTGCACAGGATAAGGAAAGAGTAACAAGTTTAAATTCTCTGGTGCGGTACAATTTTTCCAATAAAGCCGGCAGGCAGGCTTAGACGCTGTTGTTCCTCGAAAGCTTTATTCTTAGCGCTAGCTTACCGCTAAATTTTAATTATACTATAACAACAACAATAACAATATTGAGAATAATATTTACGCTAATAATGCTCAATAATATTGAATCCATTGACCAGAACGAGTAAATGACGTAGTCACGTAGCACGTCGAAGGTAATAATCGTTGTGATATTTATCTCTATCTACGTTTAAGGCTCGCACCAATCAACGATTTGGAAATTCCGTAAATTAGATAAGCCCGAGTGCGATTATTTAATGTAGGCTTTCGAAGTGAACGATTCATTCAATTTTGTCCTCCATTATTCGATTCGGAAATCGGATTTATTTTACGCCTTTTTTTTTGTTTTTTTCTTTCTTTTTTTCGTCAATCTATTTACGATCTCAGAGCAATATTGCTCGGCTATTGCTATTGCGACTTTACAGCTTTACGAATAATTTGAAAAAATATCGAAGACTGGCTCTACAATATTTTGTTAAAGCAGACCCAATAAATTGACTGTAGACTGTAATATTTTCTTGGAAATTCTTAACTTCACTTAGCCCACTTAGCCTCGTCAATGATGGGTTTATGAATGAAATGAATATCAAGTTTTTGGAGAAAAAAAAAGAAAAAAATACCGATACCGATACACTCCTCTACATACAAATAGAACACATAGAAGAATCCCAAGTAATGCGCCTCTATTCAGTTAATCGACAATGTATAGACGACACTGCAATATACTGTTTAATGTGTTTGTATGTATATGTATCTTTCTAAAATTTTAACCTTTCATAATATACACACTCTCTGTATTTCTGTCCTGTATCTCTTTCTATCTCTCTTTCTTTCTTTTTTTTTTTTTTTCTCAACTATCTATACATTTATATAAATTTGTATAAATATATATATATATGTATATATATATATATATTTCGCTCTACATACACTTTGCAATAATAATAACAATAATAATAATAATAATAATAATAATAATAACAACAACAACAACAACAACAACAACAACCAATCAACCAAAACCAAAAACCAAGGTCCGTTTGCGAAAACTTACTTTTTTTATAATAATTTGTAATAAACTATTCAGAAATAAAAAACGTAAGTAATATTGAGATAATGTAAGAAAAACACACACACACACATATATAATTATTGCGATAACAATGACAAATGCAATAGAAACAGTAATCATGACACTCTTATACGGTGTTCGTCGCAACTCTTGCAACTTTTTTTCTCTCTTTTGAAAATGAGAATTACCTATAGGACTACCGCGGGGCTTTGGTCCTAAACGAGAGATTGTATTCAGTTTTGATTCGTGGTCGATTAGAAGCATGCGATCCATGCGATTCATGCCACTAAAATGCGAAGAGCCGACAGTTTGCAGAAAGAAGTCCACGATATTTCTGCTTCTTACTTGTACATATATATGTAAGATTGTAAAAAAAAAATAAAAAAATAAGTTATACAGACTTTTATCTCGCTGCTCCCATCCAATAGAAAAAAATTCGGATCCACGAGCATATGTTTCTGAGGTTCAACGCAAGCGTACATCTATTCTGTGCCCCAAAAAAGTCACCCCCTTTCTCTTAGTATTATATTTTATTGAAAAAAAATATTTTAAATAAATTCCTTCTGTTGGTCGAGAAAGCATGACTAGAACACAATACTGTGACCACAGAGGAAGGTGAACTTTTCATTTAAACTTCTTGGGTACAGTGAACACATGAAACACTTACATCTTACATTGGTTTGCATTGGTACTATTATTTTTTTTGGACATCTATATCAAGTTCCATATCATAATGCTCGGCTGCTGCTGTAGAGTGACATGTGTGTTTGCAAAAACAGGCGAAAATGAGTTTTTCGGTTTTTCACTATGACTGACGCAATGATTTCAAACTACCAGGACGTGGTAATGAAAGGCATCATTACGGAATATAGGACTTGGATGTACGCATACAATCCGAAAATAATCGATCAATCGAGTAAATATGCGGTCTTATGCACTAAGAATTGCTTCCCCCGGGCCAAACTGCTAGTAAGCAGTGATTTAAACGAATAAATAAAGATTTTTTCATTCAGTTGGGTGAAAACATAAATTTCGTGAACTAACATTGAATGTAATATCAATGAATTGATTGACTTTATTCGAAAAACGAGTCCGGGGGGTTGTTGTGAACCCAAAGGATAAGCTATGTTAATATCATTATTACTCTGTTATTACTGCTAACTAACTAACTAACTAACTAACTAACTGACTGACTGACTGAATGACTAACTACGAGTTTGTTATTCCTCTGGTAGTCAATAAAAACGTAATGGCGACCAGCTATAGAAATGAATATATACGAAAGAAAGTTGCAATTGTTTTGCGATGCGCTGTACATCCTTTGTACAGCAATTGAACATCACACGTTTGTGTGCATGTGTTTGCAGATTATCAATAATTTCATTTATTATACAATTTACTGATTCATTTTCTAATTAAAATTTATTGTAGTTATTAGATTATAACATTACATATATATATATATATGTATTTATAGCGATGCAGATACAGATTCCATACATAGTTTTCTTACACCATCAGAATCGAATCTTTATGAAGAATTTTGAAGAGATTCCTTCCTTTCGATATTAATGCGCCGTGAAGAACGTGAATCTGTTTTACTCTTCTTGCTCTCTTTGCGTTTTTGATTTTGTAAAAAATTTTTCACTTGTTTTTTCTTTTCTCCTCGTACTTGATTTTCTCTATCGTCTTCGTATGTACGTACTTTCTTTATTACTTGATTACGATGCAAAAGACGAGCACAACAAAATAAAATAATTTCACGTCTTAGCGAACGTCTTTGCTATATGCAATCGGACCCCTTCTAAATTTTCAACAATTCACCTGAGCCTTGCATGAAACTTGTAGATGAGTTCTTGTTGACATTTTTGTCTCTTTTCCGGCACGGGATATATTAAGTGCGTTGGGATGTATACAACATTCCGTCTAGCAGGACATGCAATTTGTCCATCTTTTAGTTTATGTCCGTCTGTGTGTCCGTCTGATATCTGATCATTTATTTTCCTACGCTCGACATCCAGAGCGCAATTTTTAAAAACATTTTGAGCAAATTTGTTACGCCGACGCATTTTGACACAAGAAATCCATCCATACTAAAAATGATCCGGATCGGATCGCTTCTTCGAGCGCTTTCCGTATAAAGACTTATTTTGATTACTCTTGACTCTATGACAAAATATATGGCTTTATGAATAACTTTAGTAAGCGAAGTACCATTGGACGCTTAATAATCGGCCTTGGCCAGCTATAATGTTTATAATTGTTATAAGCAAAGATATTCCATGGCTTGATAGAAATATTTTGAAAAAGTTGCTCTTATTAGGCCTTTCAAATCGCTTAATGAGCAGATCAAGTTCACTTTCACACCAAGAGCATATAGAACTTGTTTATTAGCGGCTTCAACATTTCCTTCTCAACGAATCGAATTTCTTCCATGCGCGTAGATCCACAATTATCTTGAAAATACTATGTCAAGCGACTAGTATGACTATGCAGGAAACAGAAATCACTTACCTGGATTACCTCCAGCATTTTATAACTTGCCAATAAAAGTACTTTGAAGCCATCTTAGCCACGATCAAACGGGCATAGTAGTATAAAAGTATATAAGCGCGAACAAATAGACTAAACTAAGACTAATGCTGGACAGAACCTTATTCTTTGTAAAATCATTGATCTCAATTCAAAATTCCAAAATTGAATATATGAATAAAGGCTGACCTCCTTCGTTCCTTTCTCCAAACGAAGTTCGCCGATCCTTTTACTTCAATTTTCGTATCTGCTTCGTATCTACTCGTGTAGTTTTGAATGCTCGCATAGTGGGTTCGATATAAAGCACTTCGTACGCTTCAGAGATTCAGTCATGTTCAATGGCTAGACTCTAATCAATTTTTTCTATCGCAAATGAGCAAGAAGTAAAACCGACCTCCACAGTCCAATCGCAAATGTCTAATCTCTGCTAAGCTAAAACATTATTGTTTGTATTGGCAAAAAAAGAAGAACAAGCAATTCCTGTTAAAGCAACAAGGAATGAATGAAACCATAGACGTCAATAGTCGGCTTTTCCAACTAGAATTTAAGCTAGATTGTCGAAGTGACCATAACGCCACGTGCATAAGTATGTCATAAGCTAAATTTGTAGCATTTATAAGCGCCTTCTAAGATTCAGCACAGCTTTTGCTTGCTCTGCTTACCATAACATAGATCGTCTAAGGGCAGTTAAGGTTAAAGTTAAATAAATTTCTCGCATGGATATGCTCAAGGGGTGTCTCATTACGAGACAAATGCTTAAGGCAAATATGACAAACCTTCCAGCATAATAATCTTGTAAGCTAATAACTACAACAAATGAATATATTTGATTCATTTTATAAACGTATCTATATATATATATATATATATATATATACATTATATATATATACATCTTTTATTTAATATGCATTTAGTAAATTATAAAATATTAGCGATAGCAAAATGATTATAATGAATGATAATGATGATGATGATGATGATGATGATGATGATGATGATGATGGTGATGATGATGATGGTGATGATGACGATGCGAGAAATCTTGAATCCGCTTAAATAATTGTGTGAACGTTTCCCCGCCCGCCTTATTAGTAACAATATTGCATCATTTATTCATGTTATCATTGTATTGATAGTTGAACTTTGTTTTTTTTTTTTTTTTTGTAGAAAATCGCTTGAAAGATCATTTAAAAAAACCCGCATACACATAGAGAAACACACTTAACCCCTTTAGGTGCGCATTGTCAATTTTCATCAGTTTCATCATTTCGTTCATCAAACATATCCACATATTATAAACACACTTATAATAAGAAACATATTACTCCTAAATGACTCATACATTTATTGTTGGAAAGCATTTCAATTGAATTTTTGTAAAAGAAAAGAATAATTGTATTTTTTTTTTTTTTTTTTTTTTTTTTTTTTTTTGCGTAGCGAAACGAAAGCAATTTAGATCGAAAAAAAAAAAATAAGAAAAATTCGAAGAAAAAAAAGAAAAAAATGCTACCTATTCACCTGTAGTAATATGCACTCTAATCACTGAACACAAGTACACGTACGTGCATTTAACTATAAAATTTGATGCCCTTTTATTTCTCTCCGTAATCGAAACGCCCATCCTCCGCCCAAAAAAAAAAAAAATTCCCCCTTCCAATCGATCACCGCATAGATTAAACAAACATCAATTTTAAATAAATAGCTTCTAGAAGAGCGATGTTATCTTTATATAAAATGTACTAAAACAACTTTCCAGAAAAATTGGATGGATCGTTTTCGAGGTCAAGATCTTCGTCCATGTCAAGCATAGACATGTCTTCCACGGAATCTGTTACCTGTTTAGCTTTTATGGAGAGCTTTGCCAAATTAAAAGGTAAACGACAAATCTTTCTCTCTCTCTCTCCTCTCTCTCTCTCTCTCTCTCTCTCTCTCTCGCTTTCTTTCCTCACATTATTGATAATTATTTTCTTCACTCTCCGTTTCAGATGTATTTTCTTTAGTTCCCACTTTATGGATTGGTACCAGTTTCGGTTCGGTGCTGACACTATTATTTAATATACCCGAACGTGATGTTAGAAGCTTGCAACCGATCTCTATCACTCTAAATGGTAAAATTCATCAGAATTCTGATCTTATTTTTGCCTCGTTCGTTTGTGCATTTGTATTTTTTTTGCTTTCTGTTATGCAGGTAAACCCATTCTGCGTTTAAAAGGCTCAATAACGTCGATGTCATTTTTGGATTCATTTGGCGCAATTATACCATCTTCCTATGAACCGTGGCGTAACGACAGTAAAGATACTAAAGATAATGGTACGTCTTTTAAGTGATCGCGAAAAGGAAATCTTTTAACTTGAAACACTTGTCTTCCATAAGTTAATTTAATTCCGATTCCGATTCGGATGGAAAGATCTCGCGATCTATAAGTTCGCGGTTCACGTTCAGTTCTCTCTTTTACTTTACTTCTTGCATTCGTATCTCCCAGTAATGTACGGCATCGTTATGTACGCGATAGTTCGAATTTATCGGGCTGCTTGTAACGATCGCGAATTAATATTCGAGAGACGTCCCCATGTACACTCGAAATATTCATTTCACTTTTATGTATCCATACGATATATAATGATCATAGATTAACGCCAGCGAGTATAAAAAAGGACAAAACCGGGACTTAGTGGAAATTTCGTTAATTGTACGTACAGTTGTATGATTATATGACGGACTTTAACAAGTTGGAATGTGAAAAGAAAACCAAAAAAAAAAAAAAAATAGTAGAGAGTATCGAGCGCACATATAAAGATATTCTAAGAATAGATGTTGTGCCGGAATAACTAACTCCTTCCTTTCATAAATACATCCCTCTCGATTCCATTTTTCTAACCAAACTCTTTGAATTGTAGGATTAAATGTGGTGGCCATCAATCAAAAAGAAAGTCAATTAAAAAAAAAAAAAATTTTTATTTTATTTTATTTAATAATTTCTTAATTCGAATTGAAAATAGATTGTAGTCTTCAATTGAGTCCGACACGGACGCCAACAACTGCCAATACAACATCAAACACATCCGGGGGAAATGTGAGTAGCAGTGCGAGCAGTAGCGGCATTAGTGGCAGCGTTAGCACCGGTCTCGATACAATTGCCGATCGACAATTTGTTGTTGTGGCCAGCGATAAACAAACAAAGGTCTTCGATATTGTTAATCAGTGTTGCGTTAATCGTATACATTTGTCTGAAATGGATTTTGCAGTTAAGGCGGAAACTATTTCAATGAAAGGTAAGCGATCAGTGATCCCGGAAGCGCATGAGATAAACTGACAAATTAAAATGAATAAAATTGAAATGGGTTGCTTTCTTCCTTTTTTCCAGGTGGTACCTGCTTGGTAACCTATCTTTCAAATGGACATTTATTGGTTCATAGTCTTCCTAGTTTAAAATTGTTATTAGATGCTGATTTCTTACCGCTCATGGATTTAAGGTAAAAACACGCAATTGCATGAATCCAAATATTTGTAATCAAATTTTCATCTTCTTCGTCTTAGTTTTCAAACTAAATGCAAACAGGGAATAGTGGATCCAATGCTTTCGATATGGGGTCAACAAATCATTGTCCACGAAGATACAACACAGTATGTAAAGGACACTTTCAATAAAGAAACATCATCAGCTAATATACTTCATGTACTTATTTATGTATTTCAGAATTTCTAAAATTTTTTGCTTCAGTAATAAAGGTCATGGTTTGTACATGGCGTCACCCACCGAAATTCAAAAGTTTACCATATCTGCAGAATTTTGGTAAATAAAAAGAATATTCATCAATACGCATCAAATAGATTAACAAAACAAGTAAAAATACTATAGTGATCCAGTCCAGTGCCCACTATCACCCAATACCTTAGGCTACCTAACTCACTTAACACAATTAGATAACACATATAACGGCTTTTCAAAATAAGGAGTTGCGTATGATTATGAGGCGTGCTGGAAAAAGTGCTCTAATGCGAACCGTGTCCAATAGTGCGCGTCCTTGACCCAAAACAGATTGGCATACCAAATTTCATCGAAATATCTCAAAAATTGCGGCCTATAGGTTGAACAATACGACAATGCAAGACGGACAAAGAGCATTCGGTTCGGTATAACAACAAAAAAAGTGAATCCATCTTAAGTCCTCGTTGTTGCGTACATCCCAACAAACTTATGTACATGATGTTCTGGATGAATCATTTGCGCTCGTAATTTTTTTCTTTCATTTCCTTTTTTATACGCGTACTAAACTCGTACAACGCAAAAGGTTCAAAGATTGTAATAACGACTTGCACGGAACTTTTCCCCGTCATAATCGAAGAATTAGTTTATTCCCTGTTCTTTCCTCCACATAAGCAGAATACGAACGGGTGACGAGCCGTTTCCTTCCGTCTGTCCGTTTTGATAATATTCCAATTCGCTTTTAAAATAAAAGATTTCACAATCTTGAATCGCCTTAGCCGCGGCCGCCCGGTTTCTCTGCCCACCTATTATCGGAAAACATCTATTTCAATTGATAACGATGGATATATGGAAGTGAATAATGCGAATGATAGAAAAAATAGCAAATATTTCTATCTCTATATGCAACGTCATTTCGGTTATTCAACCTTGAAACAGGCTTAAGAGACCTATTGGATGGATCATTGCGTGATCAAGTGTAATGATAAAATACTTTTTTTAGCAAAGACATCAACCGGTATTACGATAACTTAATGTTTAGCAAAGACAAAGTAGTGGTTAGAGCTAATGGTGAGCTAATTACACTTGGAATATATGCGACAACATTTTTCATATGTGAAAATATTACTATAACGAAATGTATCGGGTATTTTGCATAAAATTATACTAAAAGATTTCTGAATATATAAGATTTGGTTGGATATGTCAGCTTCGGGGCCAACTGTAAGAAATTTCAATTAGTTCGTTTTATTTCCATTGCCTTTCTACGAGAGAGCGAGAGAGAGAGAGAGAGAAATAGAAAAGTGTTATCATTGTCTTTTATTTGCATTGCAGTCAATTTATCACGGAAATGTTGGGTTCACTCTTTACGGTGCGAGAGATGCCAGAACAGCCAAAGGAAAGCTTTTTTAAAGGTCTATTTGGTGGCGGTACCAAAAGTATCGACAGGGAGGAACTATGTATGATCGTTATGCAAATTTTTAATAATAATTAAAATAATTAAAATAATTATTCTTGTTTTTATTTGAAGTTGGTGAACAAAGTGGCAAAGCAAATCGTTCTGTAGCTAAACACATTCCCGGTCCTACTTTGGATCAGCTGGGTCAGCGTGCTTCAACCGCAGCCTCAGAAATTAGTCGCGCTCATCAGCTAGCCATGGAACGTGGCGAGAAGCTAAATTTACTTGAAGAGCGTGCGGAACGCATGGCCAATCAAGCTCAAGATTTCAGTGGCACAGCACATCAATTAATGCTTAGATACAAAGATAAGAAATGGTATCAGTTGTAAAATATTTATACTTTAGGAGCCAATTCTACCACAGTTATTGTAATATTGCTTTTATAACACTTTCTACTACATTTGAGAAAAAAAAAACATGAAAAACAAAAAAGAAAGAACAAAAACAAAAACAAAAATTAAAATCGAAAAAACACTTATTTAATTTCTGTTTTTTGTCAAGCAAAACAAAAATCGTCATGTTATTTATAAAAAAAAAAAAAAGGAAAAAAAGAAAAAAATACACACACACACACACACACATGCAAACGCAAACACACACATACGCATACAGAGAAACATACACACACATAAAAGAAAGTAAAAAAAAAAAAATAAGGCAAAAATAAAAAACAAAAAACAACAACAACCAAACCAAACCAAAATAAATACAAAGTGGAGAAAAAAGAAAACCAAATAATAAAAATGAAAATGTTTTTAATAAAATATATATATATAGACCACAATAAAAACCAATAACAAGTATTATAAATTTACAAAATTCAAAAGTAATTTGATTTAAGCCTTCACCCCTCACCACACAATAGTTTTCGAGCAGATTCCGTCGCCCGCCCGCCTGCCCGCGTTAAGTTAAGTGTGAAATGTGTCTGTCTGTCTGTCTGTCTGTCTGTCTGTCTATCATATAATCAAAACTCAATTTTCTGTTGGCATGTCGAGCGTATATATATATACGTATATATGAACTCCCACATGTCCGTTTATCTGCCAATATTATCAGGAAAAAGAAAAAATAAAACGGAATGTTTCGACAAAAAATAAAAAAAAAAACAACAAAGAATTATCTCCAAAACTAGCCGCTTCAAAGTGCAAGATGATCCTTTTAAAAGACCGTTTTTTATTTTTTAGTTTTTTTTTTGGCATAGTTGCGCTCCAATTAAATGTGAGAGAGCGTTCTCTCTAACCGAAGGAAAATACGCGATCATCAATACAGATAAGAATCGATTTATTATAAAATGGTGGAAGATGGTTTCACTATAACATTGACTTTCAATCTCACTATTCTTACAGGGGTCATGCTTGTTGATCGATCAATAGATCTCAAATATTGAGGATTTTTTTTAAATTTGCAAGAAACTAATAACTCTCTGCCTAGACCACCACCACCACCACCATCATTAAAATTGATCAATGGATTGTCAAGTTGTAGTGTTAAGATGACGATATTTCACCAGGATCGTTAGAATTAAGGGGAAAACGCTTATGGCACAATGCGGCCGAACAAGAAGAGGAAATATCGGGATAAGTTATTGGAAAAATTACATGAAATGATTGCTTATGATGCGAAGAGATAAATAATCGGGGATTTGAATACGACCGAAAGTGTGAGTCATAAAATGGTCCTAAAGAATTTTCACAAAAAAAAAAAACCAAAAATTTATGCTCGATTTGTTTTGTTCGCCTTAAAGACATTAGCAATGTTGCTGCCGAAAAAAATAAATCTGCCTACTCGAGCATCCCCGATATTCCGCAATTCCTTTTCTCGAAATCGAAACTGATCATAAAGCCACGATTTTACGACCACGTTACCGAAGCCCATAAAGCCGCGATGATTCTGTTAGCGAAAGTTGTCTTACTAGGTGCTCGAGCAAATCGAATGTAGAAAATACTTTAAGAAACTAAGAGAGATGGGGAGGCGTGGGCAAACAGTGACAACGCTGCATCAAGTCATTAAAGTCTTCTCTTTTTTTCGTGGAATTAAAATTGAGTAGCCCTTTTTATACCCACGACCGAAGGCTAAGGGATGCATTCACTTTGTCCAAACATTTGCAACACCCAGAAGGACATTCCAGAGCTCCGTTTGTCTCTTTGTCTATCTGTCTGTCTGTCTGTCTGTCAGCGTAATGTCTGTGGTAAAACACTCTTCTGTTCGCCAAATTAAGGTCTCGCCTTCAAATTGAGCAAAAATATTGAAATTTCTGGCACGCAGGTTAGTACTGAAAATGGCACAAATTGGTCAAACACACACGTCCACAGTAAAGCGTAAACTGGACACATATTTGTCTTTGCAAGCAAAAATATCTATTCAGATGTGTGATGGCAGATAGAGGGCTGAAATTTTATATATTCATTTTATTGGGGATCGTGTTACTCATGTAAAAAAAGTGAAAAAATCGGCCACGCCCACCACACAATTATTAGTGATCAAGTTATTATTTTCTTTACCTTTTTTTGCGTTTTCCGCTTATTAGTCATCAGGTGAGCATAAGACAGAATGTTGAGAGTTATCCTGTGTACAGTACTCACATGAAGATATATTATGGTATTTATCTAAAAATATGTTAATTCTAAAATAAATATGGCGGCCAGCACAGAGTGGAGGTGGAAGATTCGTTTTTTCCTAACTATACAATCAGTGGGGTGTTAAATAAAAAGCCTTGCAGAGTGGAAGGTGACAAGCTGGTTGTGTTAATGTTCAATAATTTTGGAAGAATTAATTCTCAGCAAAACCAGAACTTGGATAATAGATATAGATACGATAGCACAGACGGGTATAAAAGATTCGGTCACGTGATCGAATTTAATTTCCTTACTTGGTTTTTGTCTTGTTTTAGATGTATTGGTCACAAATATTTTGAAACTTCATTTGTAGTCTTAGACGTCGTACATAGATACCATTTGTCCGTCTATACAAGTTTCCTTAGCGATATATAGACAAATACAAGAACATATTACACGTATTTAATAAAGAATGTCATAAGAAGATGAAATCGAGGAAAACGATAAAGAGTGGAAAACAATACGTGCTGCATCTTCCCAATCGTGAATTATGATCCATTTTAGATCCATTTATCCCGGATTTTAAACAAAGCCTTCCAAAAAATTCGCTGTTACAAATTTTAGATAAACCCGTGAGTTTACTTAATGACATACGATATATTATACAAAAGAGTCATATCTGGGCAGTTGCTGTCTTCAACGCTTTTGGAATCTACCTGTAAAAGTCAAGCAAAGGGCAATCTTGGAAAAAGAAAGGAGCTATCGTTATTAAGAAGTAAAAGAATTAGATGATCTGTCACGCAACCGCTTATCAAAAATCCGGAATTTGTCAAAGGGAAGAAGAAGCAACGCTTCTTCTTTCTTTAAAACCTTCCAAGTTTAAGCGCAACCGTAGCAATCCTATGGCAAACGATTAGGTTTTCCACGCAATGCAATTCTATGCAAAAGTTGTGAAGATTCGAAACATATCGGGTCCACCTTTAAGTGCGCTTCTATTCAGCCTTAACAACAAAATGCTTAGAGTCTTGGATAATGCATTCGCTAATCGACTGGTGGGTTTTTCTTCTGCATCCATGTTTAGGCGATTGCATGAATATCAGGTCATCTGCTGTAAAGGACTTTTCTTCTATTCAATGAAACATGAATTCGTTGGCAAGGCCAGCATGTGCTATTGAGACACTTTCACGTTAACTCTATGTAACTTATTTCATTACCTGAATCCGTCGGCAATTTTAGTTTTGAACTCATTCCAATAATATGTCAACAATTATGATAAGTTACTGCTGGTACGTTCTGTTAAAGCATTCTTTCTCACCTGATGATGTCTCATGTTCGCTGTAATTGAAGCTGAATTGATTTTTTAGATCGTTCGCCATCAACTTGAATAAGAATGCTTTCATCAGGCAGGTGTCGGCTTCAATTTCGTCTTTTTACCTTACATGACTTGTGGTATGCGGGTATATTAAGTTAAGTGCGGACCCAGATGGACTTGTTATCACAAGTCTATCGACCCATTTCGGCTTCAATTTCGTCTTTCTACCTTACACGACTTGTTGTATGCGGGTATATTAAGTTAGGTGCGGACCCAGAAGGACTTGTTATCACAAGTCTATCGACCCATCTTTTATAATACCGATCGATTCACGATCGTCACTTTTGCATCCATCTAAGCTTGCCTGTCTGTTTGTCTAGCTGTTCGCCAATCTGTCTGCCTATCTTGTGTTCTTATGTTCAACCTACAAGTCGCATTTTTTCAAAATATTTTAATCAAATTTAGTACGATTTAATAGCGCTTGGGCTCAAGGACGAACGCTATTGAAAATGCTTCAGATCGGAACACTTTTCCAAAGATTTCCCAATCGTTTTTTTGAAAAGTCGATATATCAGTAACTGCAGGGTGGTGTACGGTATTTAATAGTGGACTGTGCCCCACCATAATGTTCATAGTTTTTTTTCGAAAATGCAAAAAATGACTTTGATTGTAACTTTTCATGCAAAAAGTTTTCGTGAAAGTAAGAAGAAGAAAAAATCGCAAGGAGTCTTCACAATTATTTGAAAATGTTTTATTTGTTCTTGTTGTTGTTTTCGCCTATATTGGCTTTGCACACTAAATAAGACGGTCGCATCCAATTTTTGGAATGCACCTATCGTACATACATAATATCGTAAAATTTTTTTAAAAATATTTTTTTTCTTTTTTATTTTTTTTTTTTTTGTTTTTCACATCACGTTAGGTTATTCATTCTTTTCATTTTCTTTTTAATTCTTTTTGCATTTTTATAATATAATTATAATTATTATAATTATTATCATTATCATCATTATCATTATTATTATTATTATTATTATCATTATCATTATTATTATTATTATTATTATTATTATTATTATTATTATTATTTTTTTATTTTTATTATTATTATTGTTGTTGTTGTTGTTGTTATTATTATTATTATTATTTATTAATTAATAGACACAGACATACATTTATACAAATTACACTATATATTATATTTATGCCATAAGTATTTCGCTTATGTTGTCTCTTAATTTAAATAAATATGTATAAAATTAAATAAATTTTATTTCTCTCACAAATACCTACAAATCGATTAAAAATGTTTGCTTTAATGTTTATTTATTAATTAATTAATTAATTAATTAATTAGCTTGTAACTTACTTTCAGTTTTTTTTTTGTTTTTTTTTTTTGCCTGTTTTTAAACTCGTAAAAACGAAAAGCAATGCGTTTAAAACAATTGATGGTTAAAAAAACATCTGCAACATTTCGTCAAAGCAGAAGACTCCCTCTTTTCTGTCCTTCTTCCAATCATACTTTAATGCGATATTTAGAAGACTACTTTCTAAGAGAATTTTACATACCACAGCGATATTATGAACATGAAGAATGCGTTTGTTTTTACCTCGCCTGACGGCTTCGTATTTCTTAATCCAAATTAAAAGGAATTAAGCGAAAAAAATTAGTGAAACCATCCCTTGAAATGGCTTTAATTTTACACTTTCCTGCTGTTGACGTTAGCTGGGTATATTGGGCGATCTTTATTTTATCCGATTATGTATATGTGTATATGAATTGTCGAAAGAGTGCAGTGCCTTTTAAAGCAATGCCAAATATATTTCCCGACAATCGATATTCATCACATGGTTTACATCGCCTATATTCGGCGAAAATTAGTTCACAATTCGTACGTATGGATGGCAGTTTGGAAATCTTGCCTAGCTATCCTTTGATCGCATACACTATAGAGCAAGTCGGGATTAAGATGGCGAGTAGTGACGAGAATGTATTCAACATTCTGCACATTCTTGAATGTTGACGTAACGTAGATTGTGCTGTGCTCATGTATAAATACATTCATCAGAAGTAAGATAAAGAAATTTGTCGATCAATCAATCGATCGTTAATCGTACCTTTCGGCTTTCTCAACCCGGACGACCGTTCGTGTGGTATAGAGCTAACCCCTGGACAAATGGATGCCACTCACACTTTCAAAGCCGATTAATCCTATTAAAGAATCTAATTGGTCGGCAAATCTCTCAAACACCCTGACGCTGAAGCGTCAAGGGTATACACACAAATCTAGAAGAAATGAACGAGAAAGCTGAGAAAGCCGAAGCTCAAGACAATCGTGAGCGTAGGAGATATTTTTGTCACCCGTAGGCGTTCGAGTCCTTCACTGGACGCGCTAAGGGTCCTCAGGCGAAACCTAGATGCTTCCGCCCGTATACGCAAATTGTACACTAAACTTGGGTGTAGATAAGCCCAAGTGTGAGAGTAGTGCAAACAGAAAACCTAAGCTGTTGATTGCTTCGTTCGATATGCTCGACATTAGACAATTGAACAGTGATGGACGGACAGTTCAGCAGTCAGCGGCAAAATATTACTGGTTTTATTTGTTTTTCTCAATTACAGTTCGCGGACCTATTATTGGTCTGCCTCTTCAGGACAGCTTCTTACGTCATCGGGCCCAAGTAAAGCCTAGGTGCAAAAAAACAAGCAAGATTAAGCCGTCCCTTAACAAGATATTAATTAGGAAAGCTATTCTGATGAATGGCTTAGGGGAAGAAACACAGAATATTTTATTTTCTGTTCAAGCTCTTTTTTCAATAAACGAGTAGTACACGAATTACGAATGATTTCGTAAGCATCGCGATGACCTCATAACTATTTATTCGTACAATATCGCCTGCTCTGGGAAACGGCGAAGAGGAAGTTTAAGTAGGGGAACAAAACAAGTCCAAATAACTCGTTATAAAGTTACACAATTATGGGCGCGTGAATTGGTCGAAGGAATTTTTCATGACCCTATTTATATATATATACTTGATCCTAATATCAGTTTGTAGGATGAAAGGAGAAAGGGTTTGGAGACTGCACACTCGTCGCTTCCTCCTTACATCAAAACGGCAAATATTTGCCTAAAATTCTAGATTGAATGGAAAATTGCAGTTTTTGACAAATTGTCGAGGCGTGGTTGCGGGACGATATACGCATATATTCAAATTTACTTTATGGCCATCAACTGCGATAGTACACATGGCAAGTAACGGCACTCTTCGAACACTTTTCGTGCCCGCAAATATGGGGAAAGCGAAACATCATCAGCATACGAATGATAATCAAATCTTTTATAACCATCCCTGTCATTCTAAAAAAAAAAACTACAAACCAAAAGAAAAGAGCTATATTTTCATACTCTACGATATTGGGTGGGCGTGGATGGTTTTTAGCGTTGTACTTTATGAGCAAAAAACACGAAAAGCAAAGGTGGTCTCAGTTTTTCTTGTAATGGTGTGTGAGCGTTGTGGGCGTGTCCTTGGCCCGGTTTGGGTCATTTTCAAATTCTTTTGAAAATTTGTAGACGAAGTCTTCCTTTTTTGTGACCAGAAAAATGTCTACCACGGATAATACACCGCTGGGCAGACGGACAGGTAGACAGACGAACATACAGGTAGACATGCTTAAGTCCATTCCGAATTTGAAACTGGTCAAGAATTTGGATACTAAAGTAAGTTTCTGTATACTAAAGGGGTTTCTGCTTCTCTGGCACTTTATTGCGTTGAAGAAGTTTTGTACCACGCAGACTGACCGATTTTTTCTATTTTCGCACAGATACTACAGCATCGTCAATAGAATATACGTTGATATTTTTGTGCATTTATCTGCTGTAGTTTATGAGTAATGAGCAGAAACTTAAAAAACAGAAGAGTTGTCGGTTTACGTGATACTGTAGGTGTGTCCTTCCACCGATATAGTCCATCTTCAGTGCCACAACTTACTTGCACAGGAACTTTCAATGTTTCTGCCAAATTTGAAGTTGATAGCGTCAATTTTGCGGCCAAGGAAAATATTTACACATACACAACATAACGCGGACGGACAGAAGGACATGCTTAAATCGAATTAGAATTTGGTGCATGTCAAGAATACATATACTCTGTGGGGGTTTCTTTGAAGCTTCCTTCCGGGCCTTACAAACTGAATATACACCGCATCCTTCTGCGATGGGTGAATACAATCTGCCTCCATCCTTACCTTAGCGTGGATATTACATCTTATCGCATAAAATGGATCCTTTTTTCTTTTTTTCTTTTTTTTTCAATTCATTAAATTACGAAAATTGAAAATAGATAAGAAAATCTGTTCATTTCTTTAGTACTTGCTGTTGCTCTAAAAGAATCAAAGTGTAGGTCTTTTTGTGTGTTGTGCCGTAAACCTTAAGGAATTTTGTTCGGAGGAAATTCAAAGATTTTTTTATTCAAACGAAGACGAGATCGATTAGTAAAACAAAATTGGATTCCGAGAGAAATATTATATGATATGCTCTTCAGATGCGTTCCTAATAAGGACAAACGACCTCTTGCCTCTTGCCGCATTATGCGGCCTTATTGTTTGAAAAAAATGTAGAAAATCATTTCGTTAGCTTCATTGCTTAACAACATAAACAACATTTCAAACATTGCATTGAAACTGCATTTCTCGCTATCATTATTATTATTATTATTATTATTATTATTATTATTATTATTATTATTATTATTGTTATTTTCAAAACGTTTAATGTAATGAAATCAGTCTTTGTTTTTTTTATTTAATTTTTTTTTTCTTTTTTTCCTTTTTTTTTTCTTTTTATGGCGAAGAATTCGCTAAACTTGTTAAACTGTTGAAGCGATGAAAACAAAAAAAAAATATATATATATATATATATAAATATATATATATATATATGAAGATTCATATGAAATCAAAGACAGAAAGTTGTACTTTGAGGAATGGCGACATTTGCTTTATCATCAACTGTACTTGCGTTGGTATAAATAGATAAAGAAAAATTTCAACTTGAGTTTAAATGCAACAGAAAATGAAACGTTATTTCATATATTTTCATCTTATTTTTTTTCTTCATCATAATTTTTTCCGTAGTATTTAGTATATATTTGGGGTTTTTTTTTTTTGTTTTTTAGTTTTATTTTTTAAAATTAACACCTAACCATACTATATTTTTTTCATTTTGTTTTCCTTTTAGTTTTTCAATCATTTAAAGTATGGTCGTTTGTTAAAAAAATTGTATTAATTAAATTTTGCTTTGTTTTCATTTTTATCTATATAAACATAAATACACATATACACATAGACACACATACATAGTTTGACATTAATTTAATTTATTTAATTATTAATTTGGTTTTTAGTAAAGTATAACGCAGAGAGAAGGAGTTTGTATGTAGGGAGTGTGTGCATGCCTGATAGGGTGTGTGTATGTTCGCGTGTTTGTTTGTTTGTTTGTTTGTTTGTGTGTGTGTGTTTGTTTGTTTGTTTGTGTAATTGTTTGTGTATGAAGGCTTTAGTGTGTCTTAACATTATTACACTTAATTTTTTTTATGCTTGTTTTTGTTTATTTATTTATTTATTTATTTATTTTATTTTTTTTTTTTTTTTTTTTTTTGTTTAATTACATATATGTAAGACTAAGGTTTTTATGCTGTTGCAGGTTTGTTGCGTTTCAATGGCAATGAAAATAGGGTGGAGGATTAAGAAAAGAATGAATAAACTTACTTACATAAGCCTTTATTTGTTATGAAATCCTCTCTGTCAATATATTTGCGCTAAATGAAAATCTGAAAACTTCTATCTATTGACTAAATTCATGTTGATTATATTGATGAGCATACAAACGCTGAAGTTATAGCAAACTTTGGAATGTTAGTGCAAAACTTTTAATACACATCCACCACCGAACGATGGGAATGTCATTAATTAGTGAATTGTGAAATGCTCCTATGTATCCTATGGATCAGAGACAAGCACACTCGCATTCGCACGGTAAGAAATGTTAAGGTCTGGAAAAGTCATTTATAAACTTGAAACTTGCGACTGCGGCTTATATCGAATAAGACAAACGGGCGTGTTTTGCCTGAGAAAATCCCCACTCTGGATATTGAATATCTCTATATATTTTATTACGAATATATGGCACAAATATGCATAGATATCATCTTAAAAGTTCTTACGAGAATGACTCATGGAAGTGACTGACAATCAATACTCGCCTTTCGGCAAACATACTGTTTCTCATATTAAAATTTTTGATATAGTCAACGATCTATAGAATTAAAAAAACAAAAAAAGTATGAAAATTATTTTCGGGCGTGACCGAATCTTTTATACCCATAACCGTTATCCTACAGAAAGGCAAACAAAGTACAAAGAACTAAATTTCCATGCTCTATAATATGGATTGAGCGAGGCTGATTTTTTCTATGCCATGGGTGTTGAAGGGGTGCCCTTTGAAAGATTTAATTCATTTTCAAATTCTTTTGCAAATTTATACACGATATCTTCGTTTTCGATAATGGGCGAATGCAGACGAATAGATGAAGAGAGGGACATGTTTAGGCGCTTTCTTGATTTGAAACTAGTCAAGACTTTATATACCTTAAGGAGTTTTCGAAACTTTTTTCTGCTCCTTATAAAGATATTGAAAAAAAAACTTCATTTTGATACACTATCATATTGGGTAGGCGAGGTCAATTTTTTCAATTTTTGCAGAGATACTATAGCATCGCCCATAGAATATGCGTTCAAATTTTTCTACATTTATCTGTTACAGTTTATGAGTAATGAACAAAAATCCAAAATTTTTTTCGTTTTGAAAAACAGAGATATTCTGTACTGTATGTGTGTCCTTTCACCGATTTTCAATAGCAATCTGCGTGTAAGAATTTCCAATTTTTCTGTTAAATTTAAAATCGACGGCTCAGTTTTTGCAGCTACGAGAATATTTACAACAGAGATTACGCGGAAGACCAGACGGACATACCAGCATCGTTGTGGGGTGTCTGAAGCTTCTTCTTCTGGGCGTTTGCGTTTTCCAAAATGCATTATTATGACAAATACAAATTTAAATAATGGCAAGATTTTATGAGGAAATTCGACACGAACGGAAGGACAAATCATGATGTATATATTGGGCATACACAGTTAACTGCTTAAAGCATAGTTAGTGCAAGTGGACAAAATTATCAAATTTATATAAAATTTTTATTTTTTTTTTTTGATTACACTTTCAATAGCGATCACGATCACCGAAAAAGTAAATAAAAATTTCTTGAAAATATCAATAGTGCTACATATAAAGTGAGTTCCAAACGCACTGTAATTAAGAATAATTTACTAAAAAAAAACTCCCACTGCCATGTTCTCACTTACCCAACGATGAAAATTTTTTAACATAAATCTAAGCATAGCACAAACTGAGCATGACTCTGATAAGATGTTAAGTTCAGACGTTGTACGAATTCAAATTGCTCGTCTCTGCTCAATACGACGTAACTAACAACGTAATTGATAGTGAAACAAAATAGCGGAGAAAGAACCTTACCAGCCTATAAAAATTAAAGCCAATCGATATGTTCCCGTAATTCATTCAAACTGCCTGAGAAACACAATTTGACTCTGACTAATGAAACCAGCAAGAACTTTGTCTTCATAGAGCCACTAAAATTGCATATTTGCCGCTGAGATCCAATCAAATTACTTCAAGAATCCAAATCACAGCAACAGACGACTGAACAGTTGGCCCTTTTGTTCTACTTATCTGTATCTACTGTTGATATAAACGATCTCTAAGCAGTTCAAACAATTGGCACGTTTTTTTTTAATTCGACTTGGGGTGTCCTTTAAAGGGAATTAATAAAATTCAAATATCTTGTTTGAACTTAAAACAATTATAACTGTTTGGCACAAACGGGTTATCGATGTCAAGCGTTTCTTGAAACTATCGATTCAAGTATCGATTCCGGTCAAGCGATATTTGGGAGATTATTTTCATGATATAAATAATTTATCAACTACTTAGTACCTGCATCAGTATCAGCTCGGCTTATTCGTGACACTAGGATTAGACGAACATGCGGCGTTCAACCTCTCTCTGCGACATTTTCGGTTAAAGTAAATTGAGACGCTTGTTATTCTGTATACGACTATTGATACAAGGGCATATTGCGTATTTTAATAGACGCACCTTTGATTATACTAAGCTTGCCTGCTTGTCTGTCCGTCTTATCTTCTTGCATTCTATCTATAGGTCGGAAATTTTTGAGATATTTTGATGAAATTTAGTACACTGACGTGTTTTACCCCAAGGACGAACGCTATCGAAGATGGTCCGTATCGCATTACTTTTTCGACCACTAACCAAATAACACCTTATCTTGAATAATCGTTATATAAATAACTGTAGAGTGATATAGGGTATTTATCGATCAACCGTGGCCCACTATAATGTTTTTAGATGTCTTTCTTTGAAATCCATTAGTAGCATCAAATCGTGCCCACAAACGGGAAAAACATACATCATCCTTACAGCGATTTTTATCATAAGAAAAGACGGCCGATGAAGTATCCATGGCTTAGTTTTGTAACTAAATTTTGTGAACTATAAAATCTTTTAAAATTGGTCACGTAAAGTCCCACTCGTATATTAAATGGAATAAGAAATGTCGAAAATTTATTTGAACAAACGCGACTATGACACAGTAAGGAGACAATCTTTACTAAACTCAGTTCAAACAATTTCATGTACGTTAAGCAAATTAATAAATTTTTATTACGCTTAAGAAGTCCGTCTGTAGTAATTTTAAAAGAAGGTAAAAAAAAATGCAATGAATAGAGCTCGTAGTTGCAATAAAATTATCTATCTAAAGGATCAATGAGCGAACTGATATATATATATATATATATATATATTTGATAGGGACGACTTTGCGAAATATATATGATTTTGAATTAAGAGTGAAATTTTCACTAAATTCAGTTATGCATAATAGAAAAATCCAATAAATGATTTTAACTACACATCTGATGATAACTCCGTAGTTTTGGATTCTTGTAGACACCCTTTGAATTTTTTTTTTTTTTTTATATATAAATCATAAAAATTATTCGTTCAATATTTAGGTTAATTTATCGAAAGCTGCGTTTTCATAGATCCCAAAGTTATTATATTGTGATATATTAAAAAAAAGCGAAAAATATTACAAATATTACTAACTAATATAAATCTTAGATATACATACAAGACATTTAATAAACCAGATAAAATTAAATTGAAGTACAAAAAAATATGAAAGAATTTTAATGTATAAAAAAATTGAATAAATAAAGAGTCACAATTTATATTTATGTGTATGTAAAATTCATACAATATCACACATACATAGACAACACTTATAATACCGTTACAAAAAATTACAAATGTTTTATATATTTTTAATTTTTTCCCTCTATCTCTTAAGTTTAGGGGTATTTTTTTCATTGATTTCATTTTTCATAAATTTAATTAATTTGTTCTTTGCTTATTTTTTGCTTTGTTTTTTTTTGTTTTTTGTTTGTTTTTTTTTTTTTTTTGGATTAACGACAATATCTGTACAATTACTGACACAATCACACCCATACACACACGCTCTTCCACGCACTCACGCACGCAGGCATACA
Organism: Glossina morsitans morsitans; assembly: GCA_001077435.1. Classification (NCBI taxonomy): domain Eukaryota; kingdom Metazoa; phylum Arthropoda; class Insecta; order Diptera; family Glossinidae; genus Glossina; species Glossina morsitans. The sequence goes on along the minus strand of CCAG010006727.1, from coordinate 23,555 downwards.
TACATACATACATACGCACACACACACACACGCATTAGCATTCGCTATTACACATACACTTACACTTACAATAAACGGCAATAACTAAACATTTAGACTGACATCGTAGAGAGATGGAGAGATGGCGAGAAGGAGACAGAATTTTGAAAGTCCGCGTTTAGCTACAGATATTGATCGATTGAGATTTTGTGCGTTGTACAAATTTTTATACCATTACAAATGCATCCTTGCCGCAAAATAGATACGGAAATTGATCGATCATCGTTTGCACGATATCCTCCAGATATGGTCGCAATTGCTCAAAATGTCCCATATCGGTAAAATCGATAGGAATTAATGTTGGCCACCAGCAAATGGCTAAATTTTTGCTATCCATACTATTCAATTTGGAATTGTCGGAAACACTGCAATTAAAATATAATGAATAAATATTTACTTAGTTGTTTTTGCTAATTTTACGTTCAAAACTTACTGTACAAAATGCTGAAATATATATTTAAGTATGGCAAAATTAATCGGTGGTAATTTTTGTAATAATGTTTTTAAAGCTATTAAGCGACAGCTTCGATCCGTTTTCACTTCAACGTTCATTTTTGAAACGCCCACATTACGCGAACCTGCAATAAAGTTTTGTTCTTTTTTAATTTCACTTTTATTTATTGCTTATAATCAATAACATCAAGCCCATATAAACGGCATTCCTTTCTACTTTCTAGGGCTAATGTTGCCTATACGATCTCGAAAAACTGAACATATGGACAAGAGTTTGGAAGGATCTGGTCTGATTAGTAAATTTGATATATTTTCGGTGCGTTAAGGATTAAAGATTCTTTCAAACGAGAACGTGAAAGTTCGAAAACTCCATTCACTTTGGATGTTAGACACACTCACTGACCTTGGCTTCGAGATGAGGAGACGGACAAATACCAATTGTCAGGACTCCGACGCTCCCAAGCAGGCCATCTGTACGCATTGAAAAATGCGTGGAGCTCTTCTTTATAAATGCGACATAAAGAGCAGGTACCCACGAACATGTTCGGTTTATAGTGCTGTTGAATAATGTGAATTACATGACGTGACCATTCTTTTCCACATATTATTACGATTATCCATAAATCCTGCATACCCACCCAACCTATCCTCCAAGCGGACATATAAACTCAGCAATTACAACCACCCTATCGTACTGCCACTTGTCTGATCCCGTCACTACACATAGACCTGTTGTAAATCTTGGCTCTAGAAAATATCGATGATTGCCTACTACAAGCAGACGACTTCCGGCATGATACAGTGGTTAATCTAATCACTGTCCATAAGACATGGGACTCTTACGAATCAACGTAGAAGTGAGATTCACCCGCGCAATTCTATCTTAACATTACCACGACTGTGTTCTGCAATCGACGATGAAATCGGGCACATTGGCATGTTAAGGATACAATCGAGTGAAATAATTATATACAAGGGAAGCTATTATCAATCAAATCATAATCAAAGTTTTGAGAATAAACCTCTTCTCATTATATTAGGCAGCAGACTTATCGACATTTTACAAAGTATATGTGAACGTTTACAAAGCCAGATCCAAAGCGCACATCGTAGATAAAAATTGAATAAAGAACCTTACCACCTACCGACGGATTCGGTTACTTTCATTTTCTTTTTCATTTTGTTTTTCATTTTGTTTTTTTGTATTAATATAATAAATGCCTACCTGCAATCTCTTCCAATTCTTTAATGATATCCTTGCTGAACAACGATGGTAAACGCTTCGAAAAGAAATCTTTTAAAGCAGTCGCCACCGCATTAACCGGTATATCCAGTAATTCTATGACGGTGTTAGCGTCTATAAATGTCAATCAAATGTCAATAAGTACAAATTTTTTTGAATTTAGAATGATGTGCTTGGCTGACCTTCTTCAAATTTTTGGAAAAGTAAATCGACGTGAGCCCGACTGCCGGGTACCCGATAGATACCCTCGGAGTCTAAGCCCTCTTTTTCAATGTATTCAATGCATTTAATTAAGAATATGGGAATCTCTTCGCCATCCGTTATCATTAGTTTTCCAAATTGCGTTTCCGCTGTCTCGGGAAAACCTTTCGAATTTTGCTTCACTTTACGTTTAAGTTTCTTCTCTTGTTCTTTTTCCTTCTCTTGAAGCTTCCGCAAACGTGCCGACTCCTCTTTGAGACGACGCTTTTCGGTCTTTTCGAATTCCTTTAAGCATTTCGCATTCATATTGAATTCGCTTAAATTTTCGGTTGCAAACAGTCCGGGGGCTTCCGGTACCATCGAATACTAAAATTAAATCAATATATCAAATACATCTTTTGGAAAATAATTCAATCCAACCTCAGGTGATTTGTCATTTTTCATAATATCATTAACATTAGGTGGATCACCGATTTTTTCTGTAATTTAAAAATTAAAAAATAAAATTAGTTTTCATTTACTGCTGTAAGGACAAGATAAACATGGTTGAGATACTTTTTTCAATATTTGTCATTCTCTGGTAGTGCAGGGGTATTTCTGGCGGACTGACATAAGAGCCAAACATCGGTACACGTGGTGTTTGTACCGGTATGGCTACTTTCTTCTTCTTAGTCTTCTTATTTCCCGCTTTATTATTCATTTTATAATAGGCATTCTGTTGACGTGCTTTGCGTTCAGTTGAACTGGCGCAACTATCAGATTCGGTACAGTCTGTCGAACACAAAAGAAAAAAATATCGTAATTAAATCTTGCAATATTATCGCTCGTACCCTTAAATATCTAATACCTTCATTTTCGTATATCTGCTCGTATTCAGCTAACTCTTCAGAATCGTCATCTTCCCCATCCAAGTGTGTATGATCGAATTGCGTATAACGCTTAGAGTCTTTGTCGCTTGATTCGCACGCAGGCAAATACGTTTCACCGAAATTCATTTTAGCCACCGCGTCACTAACTAATTGAAAATTCTTCATATTCAATTTTCCGGGTTGCTGTTGTAGTAATAAGAGAAACAAAAACAAACAAAACAACGATTGAAAGAAATCATTTTCAAATTCACTTCTCGTTCCTCCCCTTCTCGTTATCGTTATCATCATATGGCTTTATTTTGTTTTTCATGTTGCAAAAACATACCTTTAGGGTCTGACTGGGACCTTTTGGACGAATTTTATTCAAATTAGAATCTATATGTCTACGGCCAGTTGTGTACGCGTGTGTTGAGCCACCAAAGTTATTCCAAATTGAATTTTTATTTACATTACGTCGTCCGTCATTTTTATCTTCCAACCATTCTACAATAACATCAAAAAATTGTTGCAGCGAAAGAAAGAAAGCAAGAGCGTAAAATAAGTTATTAATTAATTCCTGATTCATAAAACGAGGGATTGTGGTTGCTCTCTAAGGGTTGGCAAGCAAAATGAAAAGATTTAACAGAAAAGAAAACTACCCTACATCCAGAACGAAATCATAACGAAAGAAATAATGAATTTTTTTTTTTGCTTTTTGATGGAATTAGAAAGTCTCTACAGTTTTGCTAAGGGCTACAAACAAAAAAAAAAAAATAATAATAATAATAACAATAACAAAATAAACAAACAGAAATTGTAATTGTTTGCACACTATGTTGGATTTGAACACATGCAAATGCTTCCGGAGAGGGAAATCACTGTAAATATTTCAGGAATAATTTTTTATTTTTTATTTATTAGATGATTAATAGTTGCTTCCCGTCTTCTAGATTATGTGGAAACAATTTCATAACGAGATCGAAATTTTTTACTTGAGATTTTAACCTTTTCTTCAAGCTTCCCCAAAAGTGTGCCTGTGTATATATATATATATATATGTGTGTGTGTGTGTGTCGAGTCGGTGAAGACCTACTGCGAAGTTGTAGACTGATCTCTTGCCTGTTCATTTCGAATTTCTTCTAATCCGCTAACAAGTGCTTTAGAAAGCATTTATGTCCACTAAAAAAGCCTTAAATACACAAAAACACATACACATAACACATTTTAAAATATAATTTTTGTAAAGTGGATGTAACATAACTCTCAGTTACATGCAGATTGAGCATTGCGCTTTTTAAGATTCAAATTTTCAACAGTTATGTTCTCCGAACCGCAGAGTCCCTTAAATTGGAAATGCATTGCGAGAACACCTATCTAAGGATAGGTCACCATTTTTGAATATATTTCAGTTTTTTAATTTCTCTTTTTGTTAATACTTAAAATATATACGCTTCTCACACACACAGACACACACAAACACACACACAATCACACACGAACGCACACAAAAACACACCTTACGTTTCAAGTTTATGAAAACTTGACCATAGTGCGAGAAAAAAATTGGTTGGTGTGTTAAAGATTTTGCCAGAAGCGTTCACAACTTTCTGTTCTTCTCATAACATTCATTCCCTACTCTATATAAAAAGTAAATTTAATTTTAATGTAAAAATTAAAGAATTGAAATTTCACGAAATTTCCTCTTAATCTTAATCTTAATCGTACATTATTTTACACACATAACAAATCAAAATTGAAATATTTTCAAAAGTCTTCACATATGGACCAAAAACCAAAAACATAACAGATTCCTTTAAAAGGAAAACGAAAAGAAAATTAAAAATTTAAAGATTTGATAATTAATTTTGGATGGCTTCAAACGGAGCAGAACTAAGTTTTCTTCAACTTAACTTATGTACACGCACGGTACGGTGACTAACTACTTAACAATGACCCTACGTTATGCGCTAGGCGTCATTTGCATGAGAAGCTATTCACCAGATGGTCTTGCTATCTGCATGACGATAATACACTCTCCCAGGTCGCGCTGCATTAATGCTTTCGAGATGATGCATTCCATCCGGAATCCAATTCATATCGTCTTCCAAGGGACCTAGTAGTGGCCAAATCAAGCTCCGTCTAACCTCAAGCTATTGGCATAACGTTGCGGACGTCATTTCAACTTGATCGAAACGATAACGACAAGACTGAGAGAGACTTACACTATTTTAAATGAAAGCAAAGAAGCGGGGGCAGGTCTTCAAAAATTAATTAATTTTTTATCATTTTCTTACAACTGCCGTCAATATGCCGATAGTCAGCCATCTTCCTATTGTCTATAAGAACATATTTGTATTTATTTATTGTTATTTTACTAATGAGTTGAGAACATGATTATCGTAGGCCGAAAAATGGCTGTAAATGTTTTACATGACAAGGCTCGTGGGACATGTGTTCCATCATTAAGTGGACATTAGAATCATTAGATTCGCGCTATGCTATACCTGTTGTGTGTGCTGTTTGCATCAGACAGACAGTCCAATTATCGCGCTTGACTTGTCTTATGGCCTCTCTGAGCGGCCCCGTTAATTGTCATTGCTATTTGTTGGCCCGACTAACATCCTTCTAGACAATAAATGTAAAATCTTGTAAACATTTTTTATTATCGTCATTTTAAAACAAAGAGAAGAGAACGAGGACGAGGACGAGGATGAGGATGAGGACGCTTTAGCTTTATGATTCCGCATGTAACGCTAAATGGGAAATTCTAGATAAGTAAGTAAGTAAGTCTATTATTCTAAATCAAAATGGAGACGGATGAATTCATCCGTCTGTCCGGCCAGTCCGTCATTTATCAGTCGTCGCCTATTAAAATTAATCGATGCGGCATCGAAGGAGCGTTTTTAAAAAGAAAGTTTTATATTTTGTTTCATGACTTGCTGCTCTTACGCAAATATTTTAATAGATTTTGAAAATTGTTTTCATTCAATATTAACGAAAAGAAAAAAGCGAACTAAAAAGAGAAAAGAGAGAGAGAGAGAGAGAGAGAGACAGAAACAAAATCTATGTGCTTAAAATTGTTAGTAAAAAATAATTGTAATAAAAAAACAAATGAAAAATAATTGGCTACAAAAGATCATGACACAAACACTGTACATATCTAAGCATGGCTAATAAGGAGAGTTAAGAAATACAAAAAAAAAATAATATATATATGTATATATTTTTACTTCTAATTTCTTGAAGAAAGAAAAAAATAGTATAAAAAATTCTTTAACCTGCATCATGAGTAGCCAACGAATCCTTTGACCCGCTTACATCCGCTGCTTATGAAAAATGCAATTTTTTTGTAATTTTTTTTTTTTTTTTAAATGATTTTCAAAGTAATGACAGAAAAAGAAACAACAACACAAATACAAATAATGAAAATTAATGAGAAATTAAATGCATTTTGGAAAAAGTTCATGTGAGAAAAACAAACGAGATTCAATTACATGTTATTTCTTCCAAACTCGATTCGGAAGCTGAGACGAATTGGCTCTTGTATGAGCATGTAATGAGCTGATGATCTGGTGGGGCTGGCTCTGGAGGAGTTGTTGGAGGAGGAAATATCTGGAATCCTTTGATACACATACATAAATATATATGACAACAATTAAAACACAAACATGTTATTTATGAAATTATGAAATAATGAAAATATGTTTTGTACATGTGTATATGTCAGATGCTAATTAGAACCGGTGGTAATGGTGTCGCCTTCGCGAGGATGTGTGTATGATGCTTAATAATATTTTAATAAAATATTTTAAATAAACGTTAGAAATCGAGAAAAAAAAGAGAGAGAAACAAAACAAAAATGTTTTTCTAAATTATAAATTAAATAAAATAAAGAGGATTAAAAATCGAACGCTCTTGTGACAGATAACACGAACAGTACGAACGCACTCTATAAAAAATCTGCGCATTAACCCAACATTCTGGATGAAGGGTATAAAAAAATTTCAACACAAATAAGTATAAATTATTACACACACATATACATTATACGCACATTAAATTTTTATAAGTCTAGTAGTATTGGGGAGAGACAACAATTTGCATGATATGGTAAAAACAGATCATATCTAAACAGGAATCTCTAAAAATACATTAACACATATACTCTTTCCTATACCACACAGCTCACACTCACTTTCTTTGCCTTCCTCTACTAAATAGTACAGAAAATGAACAAAAAAAAAAAAATCAGCAAAAAAAAAACAATTTTGTTGTATTTTGAATTAGATTTTCCTGAAAAATTTCTTCTTTTTTTTCGTTTTTTTTTCTGTAAGTTTATTATGCCAGCCACAGTTTCTGTTCTTTTGTATAAATTCTAATAAAACTAAATATTATTAGTAAACTTGTTAAACTTACTTTGGTGGTGAAGTTTTGGCTTTTCGTTGTTTTCTTCATAGATTTCATCTAGAGATATATCCCTCTCTTCTGTTAAACATATAAACAAAATGAAATAAATATATATACAAATATATATATATATGTATATATATATATATATATATGTATATATATATATATATATATATATATATATATATATATAATACATATAATACATATAATAATAATACATATAATAATATATAGTTATATATATATATATATATATATATATAATACATATAATAATATATAGTTATATATATATATATATATATATAAAAAGCACAAATTCAGTAAAAATTTGAGATTTTGCATTTGAGAAGGAAGTAAAAAAAAACAAACGAAATGTTGCATTTCCTTTACAATATAAAGGGAGGCGGGAACTTGAATAGTAAGTAACACAAGTGGGCTACAAAAGTTTTTGCGTAATTAGAAAGATTGAAAATACAATGTTTTCACACAACACATGTTATATGTATATATGTTATGCTAGTTAAAGAATTCGCGGTACAAAATGGAAGGGGGGTGAGAATTTTTCACATCCACCAGCGAAAGCATTGTGACTTATATCAGTAACTAGGTGTGAACAGGGCTGTTTCTACACTGATCTTTTGAATGACGTAAGGAAATACTCTTTTTTTCAGTGAAATATCTCTTATAGGTTACGAGTCCGCCTTTTCTTACATCTTGTAAGCTTGTTTCTAATCGCTCCATACTTACAATTGCATTAACTCTATAAGTTGTCTCCGCAAAGTTGTACTTAATACCTGTCATAGATTGTATGCTATAAGCGGATGATTTTATTTTCAAAGTTGATCTATGATCATCAACAGAAAATGCATGCGTGACAAGTTTCAAAGTCTTTGCGTACGTCAACTTTTCAATAATTTGCGAAAGGAAAGGCATGCGCGAATTTGTCTAAACTGCCTGAGAGCCTTAAACTGATCGAGAACGTGTTATCGGTTCTCTGATGACGGACGTTACGTTACAAGTAATTTTATTCTCTATCGCGATTTTCTTCAAGCCTCGTAATCCCAAAATTCATTTATTTCACTCCCAAAGGCATAAACTTGCGATTTACTAATGCACTAATGGCAAATTTGAAACAGAAATCAAAACTTTTCAATGGGAAACGAACTCCGCTCAACAGCTAATGTCTGTTTTCGTGATTTTGCATAGCACACACCAGCATACTTAAAAGCTATGCAATTGCTTTGCAGTCAGTACATATAAAATATCTGAAGCGAATACACTGCTGCCTTCTACCGGGCTAGCCACTACGACAACGTTCCCGTTCGAGTAACCAAAGACACCGCCGTTCAGAAAAAGACATGAGAATACAACGGAAACAAATGGTCTCAGACGAGCATTCAGACGATCATTGAAAGACGATTGTAAGAAATTAATCGTAATACTGAAAGTTTTACGAAGACTCGAATGATTTTGCCTTTTTTACGTATTCTTTCAAAATCATTAGGGAAATAAGCGAATTTTCGAATGCATTCAATAACTTACCATTTAATGAATTGAGAGAACGTGTAGGAAGCATTTCATAGTTTTCGCTGCCTGAACCGTCAGTACCTAAAGTACTCGATAGCATATAACTTTCGTGGCGTGGTGGTGGCCTTGGCAATTGATTAACCGAGTTCTCCAAAGTACCTTCACCCGAATCCAAAGTAATTGACTCTTCCACGTGGAGATTTTCCACCTCGTATTTATTATCCCACGAATTCTTGAGGAATGGACTATAAAAAGCAACTAAAAAAAACGAAACAATACTCGGATTTTTAAAATTCATTTCTCTGTGACCCAAAGAAATCCAGCTTTTGTTCAACCTACATTTAACGTATTGATCCGCCGAAAACGTCATAAAGCTAGCCTTAAAACGATCAGCCAACGAATTGCCTTCGGTTATTAAAAATTGACAAATTTCACTGCTGAAGAAAGCATTTGCACCGCCGCTTTCTGTTATGGTAATTATTTGTAGTGGAATGTTGGAGTTTTGTGAAACCAGAACGCTTAAATAACAGAAAAACATATTTATACATAAATGAACCGTGGTAAAGGTACAATTTTACACAATTACATATAATAGTTAAGACAAATATATAAATATATGTAGCGACTCCATCATTTTTTGAGTAGTAATATTATTTCGATTGAAAATCCTTTTATGTCGATTTCTACCAAAAGGAAAATTTACAACATGGGAATTTAAAGTATTTCATAGACTTATGTGTAATCACAACTATGACAAGGTATATTTTAAAATGATAAAAGCATCCTCCACTGATTTTTTGTGAAGAATGTAACATCACCGAGTCTGCCGAACATCTCATCTTTGAATGCAGTAAATTTGACATCCACAGACAGCCCTTCACTATTTTTACCCTGTACAACAACTTATATCAAAAATTTCGTGCTGGAAACTTTAGGCATTTGAAGCAACTGACTGCTTTTATCAAATCAGCTGTTTTTTCTTTCTAAACTTTCTTTTACTCATAACTTTGTCCACTAACACAGATCGCCTATACTTTCATTTCTCCGGTACTCTCTGCCGAAATACTGACCGAACTAGACCGTACTGAAGACTTTGGGAATGATTGCGGTGCATAACGTCGCTCGTTTAACAAACATAAGCATCACCAAAAATTAAAAAAAAAAAAAAATCACTCTAAAAAACGTGTTACTACGCACCGCTTTTTATGTTATTGGATTATGGGTCTAAATCGATACAAACAGGCCTAATCCACTTCCTCTAACAAACAAGAGAATATTTACTTTTTATTTTTTTGATATCTGGTAAAATCTGGTAAAATCGGTGATAAGAAGAAACTATTGAAGATTTTGCCTCTTTTCGAAGGAACTTTTATCTCCTATCCATCGTGAATGCACGCCACGCATCTTTTTCAAACCTGAACTATGTAATTTAAAAAAAAATCCTTTCCCAGGATTCATATCGTCTAAAGATTGAGTTGTAACAAAAAAAAAAAGAAAGAAAACATAACCTCCACACTGAACCAAGCTATGAAAACTTGGCATTCATTAATGCATAGAACATGTTTTTACCAAAAACAAATTGTTTTCTTTACGAAATAAAATTTGCATAATTGTTATAAGCAAATTTTTTTGTGTCAATTTCTCATCTTAAAAAATCCAGTAACGTACCGACGAACGTAACTAACTCGACTCATTTCGCAATGATCACGAATGTACTCTGATGTGAACATTAATTATTTAATCATCTAGTTTTGAAGCAATTACGAAAAAGTACGAAACATAAGGAACTTACTTGAGATTAGCTAGTGATGAACGACGTTTAGCAGAATAAAAAAATATAAAACCGTGTATCAAATCATCACGATATTGATTAATTCCATGATAGGATGATATTATAAACTCTACGCGTTTCTTAGAATCGCCAATGAATACGTCTACTACTATGGAATGTTCGCCAGCCTTGCAAAATGTCGACTCCGCCATTAACGGATTAAGGATGTTCTCGATATCGTATTGATCTCCACAAAACATGCAAACTAAAATACGCAGATCTGTCTGATTAGGTGGATATGATTCGAAGGTTTTCATTTCAGCCAAACGAAGCGAGATTATAACAATATTCAATATATCGTAAACGTATTTTTGATGATTTTGTTGATGATCAATAAAATCGCAATGCAACATTTCAGCCAAACGTAAGCCTTCGCTACGCAAATAATCGATTTCACTTTCCTTCAAATCTTGCGGCTGATATACTAAGACGATAGGAAGATTCTCAAATTTATCTTCGAGCTCAAGATTACATAATAATGTGCGTTCAAGATTGTCTTTGAGAGTTTCAAAAGATTGTTGGTTTGAATAAACGCATATGAGACCTAAGTACGGAGAAGATCATCAGATTTCTGTACATTCAGTAATTATTATCGTTAACAACTTACCACTAGAATACACGTCTATAGCTTTGAAAGCTTCCATGTCACCATTGGCGATCCGATAATTAAGATAATAAGTTTGATTTTCATAGATGTATTCACCTTTTGTGCCCGTGCACATTCTTATATCGTTCAGTAAATCGCTGGCCAAATGTTCTGAGCCCACAATCAGCAAATTTAGAGTCTTATCGGAGCTTTGTGTCTTCCAACTGCTCATTGACTTTAAATTGCCGGACGATTTGTCACCCATAATCTCATCAAGTAAATTGTCTATACAGTTATGATAGAACGGACAATGTTCACGTATTGGGCAATGCATAAAACCTAAGTGTTGAAACAAAATGACTCGTCGCTCCTGATCCAGCCGGTCAAGTATTTTATATCTATGTTAAAAAGATAACAAAGACCATATAAATAGATCAGTACATAACGTAATATTCATAACAATAATCTGGTTAACTGGATAACTCAAATTTAATTTAATTCAACATAATTACAATAAATATTTTCTACTAAAAATGTTATTTTTCCAAAAAGATAAATTTTTCTTTGACTACAAACTTTTCTGTCTTACAATGAACTTATTTACCTAACTTAGGAAGCAGACGGAAAAGGTGTTCTCGTATATATACATATGTGTAAAACCCACCTTGAATCATCCTGTATGACTTCAGTTATTTGTCGTACATCCTCTTGCGTTATGGTATCCACATTTTTAAATTGCAAAAAGAACTGGGCATGTTCTAGCAGCAACTCCACAAAATTTTGTTTACTTTTCTCAATTATTTCTTCTTGATGTATATCGTAAATTTGTTGGCAATCGTGCTCCGATAAAGCCTCAAAGCATTCACGTCCCATAAAGAGGACACGAACTTCGGATAACTGTTTGCCGGGTGTAACAAACCCAGACTCTTCCAGTAACATTTTGAATTGTTGTTTCCAACTGCGGAATGATTTTAAATGAAATAAATTTGAATCGCGTCAGAATGCATTGCATGTCAACGTACCCGATTTTCTTTTTATCCTGTTGAACTGAATTTAAAAAGTTTCTAAAAACGGTTTCGGATTCGCTGGTCTCCAGGATATCGAATGGTATGCGTGCTTCTTCTTCATTCTCATCCATATCCACTAACTCTTGCCACGAGGCCTGTGGACATTCAAAAAAGTATTGATCGAATTCAACGTGATTACGTAGATAAACTTTGGCACATTCCCAGATGTCATCGTCGGTAGCTACTGTTAGCACATTAATATCTGGTAACAAATACTCGAGCGTATGAGCAAATTTATCCAAATACTGATGTAATTTCTTATTTAGATGATCATCACGTAATTTTTTCATATGGCGACGGAACAATTTCTGTCCAGCATCGATACCAAACGTATTAAGAAATTCTGTCCACTCACGAAACTGAGCGAGTAGTTTCGAGCCCTGAGACCAAAGTATATGATAATCGGTAATTTGATTACGTATGAGACGTGTCACAGCCTCCGAACGACTCTCTAACAATTCCTTTCGCGATTTAGCTGCTTCCTGATAGGCTATAATTTTTATGCGATTTTTTACTTTATCAATCATTTGTGCTAACACCAAGAAAGCCAAATCAATATTAATTGACTCATGGGCAGAAGTTTCCACCAATTGCACCATGCCTTTATATTCTTTACGTTGGCATATTTTCTCCGCCTCACGTATATACAATTCATTGCAGTCGTCATTTTTTGTAGTCACCAAAACCAATGGCTTTTTATTTTTTAATATTAATGCAATCGCGTTGTGTACAAAATCAATCTGCTTCTCTACGCTACGGTTTGGCACTGGACTTACATCGAACACCACAACAAAACCATCAATACTTAATCTACCCTCAGGCATAATTTTCTGCTCGTATTCTTTTTCTATGCCCAATTGATTTTTGCAAATGTACATGAGTTTCTCGGCCGAGAAGACTTTTGTCGCGGTACAACGTTTTAAGTATGGCTCCATTTTTCCCACCTTAAATGGCTGGAATGTCGAGTCGTCGACAAATTCCGTTTGTTCAACGACATGAAATGTGTATTCGGTGCCATCGTCCATACATTTACGAACATCACCCCAGTAAAGGAAATGATCATTGTTTACAATCCGACCGCTGAAGTCACTCTAAAAATTTTTTTCCGAAAAAAAAATTCCAATTTCCAAAAATAAAAAAATATTTAATAGCAATTGCATAACTTTTTTCCCAAATAGAAAAGTACCTGACTCAACACTGATATGTGATCTATGAAGTAATCATCAGCCATAGGCCTTATGAATCTGTTGCATAAACATGATTTACCCACACCAACCTGCCCTCTGTCCTTTTCGGTTCCAGACAGGCCGATAACCGATATGTTAAACTGTTTCATAATGTCTTTTGTTTACCTACAACAAAGAAAGGCACACGAAAATTACATAATGCAATCATTAAAAAAGTTTTCACAAACTATATAATAAATTGTGTTCTCGATGTTGGTTTTCAATATTCTTTATGGTATTTAATTGGTTTGGCGTTTTATTGGCTTAACTTGATTTGCTTTAGTTTGCATTCATTTAACTTGATTTGGTTCGATTTGGTTTCGTTTGGTTTGCTTTGGTTTCATCTTATCGTCAGTCAATATGTACTTTCATTGGTAGTATGCATCATAGTATGGCATATTGGCATGAAGGGCATGAAAATTTCATAAATTCTTTATGAACATACACTCGCAATTTTCTTTACTTTTTCCCTATACTCCCTATAAAAGCAATTTGAATGGAAATATTTTGTGTCTTTATGGTATGCGAACAAAGAAGAAGAAAAAAAACCCGCACACTACATACAAACGCATCCATATGTATATCCGCGCTTGCAAAACTCATTTCGTTTAGTTCCACATATATTTATTAATGCACATATTTTTACCTCACTAAATATACACATAACTCTCGCACATAAATAGCATTAGTAGAATGAAAATTCTTAACAAGTCTAGATGATGATGATGATGATAAAAGCAGTTATGAATTTCTAAGGTATCTAAGAAAAATTTCATTCGAATGAAAAAAAAACTAACTTTGTCCAAAGCAAAATTTTCCCTCGATGTTCATTTTACTCGCATAAAATTTTAACATTTGCAAAATAGTCGTTATAGGCAGCCAGCGAGCGAGCCGGCTACTTTCCCACCTTATGTATATAATTTTTCCTTATTCTATTCTATTGTCCCTTGGTCTTTGCCTTGTTCACGTCAACGTTTCGCGACTTTAGACTGACTATGTATTATGTAATACATTAGTTGTCCAAGTTTTTTTCATACATTTTATCGACTACATACTTTTCATATATATATATATATACTATATATATGATAAGTGATATGATATACCCTTCATTTACTTTCAGTACCGATTGAACTGAACAAACCGATATAGTAAAGTGGTTTTTACGTCTTTCCAGTTTTACGATTTAGTTCGTCAGAGTAGAAGCGAACGCGACTCCTTTCACATTCAATACGAAGACATGTAAAGGGCCCGTGACTACACACTGCATTCTTCAATAGTTAATTATAATAAAAAAAAATTGTGAAAACCAAAAATCAGGATTTTCAGAAAAATCACGCATTCATTCTATTTGGTTTTCGAATCAAAACAATTATTCAAATATCCGCACTTCGGTATGAAGGAAAGTTTGTTGAAAATATAACTTTTACAAAAATAATCATATCTTACTATATGCGCCACTCCGCTTAATAGAACGTTCCACAGAAAACAACATTAGTTTTGAATCAGTTGTTTAGAGGTTCGGGGGCCTGATGGTTAAGGAGTACAGCACCACAACGGCATAAAATTTCGTGAATAGTATTTTTACATTCTTTCGCTTTATCCGTATCGTAAGATAAGTGTAACTGGGTTCGACTAAAAACCGCTATGGGATCGTACTGACGGATTAGCTGTGTGTATCTTACCAGAGACATTGGATGCTTTATGTGCCGATCTGACATCTGGGAGCGCCTCTTCGCGGAAATTGGCGCATACAATGATTATAAGCAAATTCGCGTGAACAGAAAGTATCTGACTGCGAAATTGCAGTGCAATCGCCTGCTTTATCCAGGAAAAAAGGCAAAGATTCAAATTAGATGATGCCACGGTTGGAAGGGGTGACTTCAGATGATGGTTGCATTATATTGTGCTACCGAGCTGAAGAGACGCTATGTTCGTTATTCACGAGACGACCGCAAGGTATCGATCACGCTGAAATTTTGCTCGCACTTCCATTTCATGATGATAATGCAATGTCAGGTGGTGCAGTCAATCCATGTTCCTGCATATCGGAAACGACAGATTATTGTCTTCCATCGATGATGCGCTCAATAAAAGGGCTTGGAAAGTAGAACCGTGACAAGGTAAATATATTTACTGGTTTTTTTTTCACTGTACAAACTCCTTGGCGAAAGAAGATTTCTAATCAAAGGGCGTTAAGAGAAGAGAAATCAATGGAGCGAGCTCCTTAAAGCAGAGAAATAAAACTATGAAAATAATTCTTTCCTACAGACACTTTAAAAACATTTGCGACTTAGAGAGAACTCGACATTGAAATAAATGAATAAGTGAGAGAAAAGATTATATACGGCTATGGCAGAATTTTTTGTACTCTCCATCTATGTCTTAAAGGAAAGAAATTTTTCCCATTTCCCATTTCATGCAGATATTGTAGGATCGCTCATAGAATATACGTAGAAATTGTCAATTTTGTTAATAATTATTGTATGCTATGATGGATGATTAAGAAGGTGTTCTTTTTTTTTTTCACAGAGGTGTCTTCAGTTCATGCTCCACTATAAGCATGTGCTATGAAGGATTTAACTCCAATTTCCAATGAAGAATGTTTGTCATACACTTTTGCATGGCGAGATAGACGGACGGAATTGAATACCGATCAAAATGTATACATATATATAAAATATTTTATAGGACGTTTCAAGTTTCCTTCTCGATGTTCCAAATGTTTTGACAAACTGACTGTGTCCCCACGTCTCGGAGTGAGTATAGAAATTAACTTAATTCGGTTACAATTACAAGGTAATGGGAAAAAGCGAAATTCCGAAATTCCGAAATTCGTTTGCTGTGAACATCCAATCCTCCTATCTTAATTCAATGTCCGATATGAAGATGTAGCATCGAGAGATGAGAATGTCTTTGCGAGAACAGTTTCGGTAGACCGTCGTTTATCATAAATTTTCAATTCGAATTTTTTTTTTTTTTGTCTCACATATACCGGCAACTCGTCAAAGAGTGTATAAAGCATATGAGTTCTTCCTTCTAACGATCATGTCATGATAAGAATGTGTTGAAATAAAGATTACACAACAACAACATTTTATCTAAAAGTATTATTTTTATTTGCAAAAGTAAACGGGGTAAAGGACAATTGAGGATTTTGTAAAGAAAAAGAGAAAAATAAATAAAATAAAATGCGATCAGTGTATAGACTTTGGAAAGAAAGTGTGTATAAACGGACCTACAACATCGCATCGTATTACTTCTCATAGATAAAATTTATTAATTCTTTCAATTGAAATTGCAAATGCAAATGAAATATACGCCCACCAATAATTAGCGATATAACCGTTTATGGCGCTCCAAGGTCTGGCTGCGGTATTTGTGTATTTATCAGTGAGTGGCGGCGGGGTGGCGGGGATTCGCAAAATGCTTAATATAAAGCATGTTTGTTAATTAAAAAATTTTCGAAAACATTTCACACAAGTACTATCACACCACCACCACGCATAAACATATTTACATATGTATGCGTATATAGCAAACGTTTTTAAAATAAATTG
This sequence comes from Glossina morsitans morsitans, assembly GCA_001077435.1. Taxonomy (NCBI): domain Eukaryota; kingdom Metazoa; phylum Arthropoda; class Insecta; order Diptera; family Glossinidae; genus Glossina; species Glossina morsitans. Next base: position 6,558 of record CCAG010006727.1, on the reverse strand, counting down.
AAATGATGAGTTTTCAATTTCCTTTTGTTAGTAAGCAAGCAAAGGGAATTCTAAATGGTTTTCATTTTTGTAACATTTCTGCAATAATAAGTAGTTAGTAGAGCAAGGATAAACATGCTCGCAATAAGGATTCAAGGTTAATGTGCACAGCGGAAAAAATGCAAAAAAAAAAAAAAAAAAAGAAAAAAGAAAGAGGAAAATAACACAGCAGCAGCAGCAGCAGCAGCAGCAGCAGTAACACTAGGCACTAACAACAATAAAGCAACAGTAACGTCAGAACATGAACTTATTAAATATAAAAAACTTTTTCTTTTAAACTCATTTATTTGCTTCTTTTATTATTTTTATTTTTTTAGTTTATTTTTTTTGAATAGACACACACTTGCTTGCATACAAGAGTAGCGAGCGTACACGCACAATGAATGGGAAAGCAGGCAAAACATGAAAAATGTTTATCTCGGACATGTACATACAAACGAGCAAACAAACAACAGCAAAAACTATGTAAAATCATACAAACAAACACACGCACGCATACGCATGCACACACAGCCAAAACGTAACTCCTACACTCATTTAATTCAAAACTTTTATTTATGGGTTTTTTTCTACGCGAAAGTATACATTTATATATATATATATTGCTTTATACACCGCATCCGTGCATTTACAAATGTTATATTTTTTATATATATGTTTTTTTTTATGAATTTTAACAAATATTTACCGGTAACTCATTCACTGTCATGGATTTGAAAAAAATTTACAACAAACATCATATCATAGAGGATATCAAATGAAAAAGGAAACTGAAAAAGAAAAAACGGTAAAAAATATGCGGGTGTGTTTAATTGAATGTCCAAGAGAGGCCAAAAGAGAAAAAGAGAGAGATGGCGAGCGAGCGAGAAAAAACGGAACAAAAATTATTTGCTTGACATGATGGCATACATGGTAATACACAGTGACGATGACGACGATGATGATGATGACGATGATGATGATGATGGATACTAGAAGTGGATAAGTTGGTCGACCTGGAAACGATTTTATGCTAAGAACCAATTTAAAGTATACATACATATTCCAAAGACACTTTATATTATATCTCTACAATCACTTACGCTATTATTACAAATTTATTATCGAAAAAAAACAAAAAAAAAAACCTTTTTAGAATATTTGAAACACACGAGCATGAATAGTGAGTGATGTACACATCCGCATATGTATATTTTAATAGAAAATTTTATTCACTTCTTTTATTATAGATTTTCAATAAATATATGCGTTTAACAGACGACATGACATGATAATGTTGCCAAATATGCATTATTATAATCTCTTTCATTATCAATGCAACTCTTTATATAAGACAACTTTAACGACAACGTTAGTTAATCAATTATCAGACGACAAATTTTCACCCTGCGCTTCATTGCATGCGAGAACTCAAAAACCGAAACTCCAAATAATCATTATTATGAAAAAAGAATAAAACAAAAAATGAAGACACATTACACACAGATGCACTAATAAGCAATTTGAAATGATGTTGTGATAGTGATAGAAGAAAAAAAAAAAAAAGAAAAAAGGAGAAATAATTTATCTCAAATTAAGCTTTGGGGCGAATCTAGTTTACAATTTAAATATTTCACACAGGCATGCGTTTTTAAACGATAACCAAATTTCACTTCACCTTGCGTTTAAAAATTTTCATTAAAACGAATCGCTTTTGTTTCTTTTTTTTTTTCTTTCTGCAAAATTATAAAAAGATATTTAGCGAAAAGAAAGACAACTTTCTATATGCAATACTTCAATTAAAGTACTTTTGCCTATGCAAACACATACTCAAAAATGTCCTTTTAACGGAAGACAACGTAGAATACCGAGAAACAAAAAATAGAATCAAAGCAGAACCCTTATTTGAGCATGACCGGAGAGTAACATATACAATGACAATAATACAGCAACAACTAAAGAGGGTGAGCATCGTACACGGCACTGCCACGCACACGTACACGTACACGAATACGCATACGCATAAGCATAAGTATAACTATACGCACGTACATGCATATGCATACATATATGCACACACCTAACTAAATATGTTATTTTATAATTGTGCAAATGCGAACAGCCAATGTTCTCGTAGTTCGGAGTAAGAGTTTAGAAAAATCTAAAGATGCTATATATTATAACATAGAAACTTACGCACGCACACACACACACACACATACACACATTTGAACAAATGCTCACTATTCAACAATTATGTTTTGATATTAAACAAAGGAAGAATTTCAGTCGCTCTCATAAATCAGTGCCACAGGTATACAAAGATTAACTTTGTTTACCTCTCTCTTTAAATGTTTATGATTTATCTAACTAAACTCATGTTTAAATATTGAAATGGGTTTAAAATTTATTCTTCATTCGTAATTATTAATTACAAATTTTGTTTTAATTAAAAGTAACGCCAACGTTTTTTTAACTTTCTCATCTATATATCTTTTTATTGCCTGGAATGAATGAAGATGCACGTAAAAGCATTTCTTTTCCGTTACGACATTTGAAAATCTTTATTGGAATTGTTCAGTGATGTCAACATATTGTAAATAAAACGCATTTTTATAACATACCTTATCGTCGCATAGATGATAACCTCAAATTGATATTTTTATAATAATTATATCATAGAAAGTGAAAATTAAAGGAAATAAATAATACAAACATCGCTGTTAAATAAGTAAATTATAATAAACTTATTTGTATAATTTGTTAAACTCGATGCACAGTATCCGTTTCTCATCTATTCCTGAACGTATATTCTTTTGACGGTGCCCGAAACTATTCATTTTAATAATTAAGTAAGTAAAAGAGTTTGATACGTTTGTTTAACTTGTGCTTATTACTACTACATTTGAAAAAGTACGAACCTAGTTTTTAATATGTCTGAACATGAATAGTTCTAATTATGGAGAGAGATAGAGAGAGAAAGTGATGTTTTTACATAAGCTATGCTTTATACGATGACAAATCGCACTTAATAAAAGCAGATGATTGTGGTACCAATTGTTAAGTTATCTTAACAAGACGACCTACATACATAATACTCCATAATGGTGACGTTTTTGTCGCATTCCATATAGAATGCGGATAAGCTATTCGACAAAAACGATGTAGAATTAATGCAAAACAATTATTGTTAGCTTGGCTTCACTTGCGCAAAACATGTCATTTCTTTCATATCAAACCTAAAATAAATAAAAATAATGAAACGAGAATTGCGATTTTCTTAATAAAAAGAAACATTAAACTCATTGAATAAATTTCTAATTTTTATATAAATAATATACTATATCGTACATCATTTGCGGTACAAAGGTATATTAGATTCCCGAGGATGTATGCAGCACCTCGAAAGATTTGAGATGGACCCCTCTCTTTCTGAACCGATCTAACCTTATCTGTCCGTGCATCCATCTCATATTTTTGTGTTCAGCCTGTAGGTCGTAATTTTTGCTTTGGCTCACAGACGTACGTTAAAAATGGCTGGGGTCGGATCACTTTTTGACCACTTCTCATATCACACCTAATTTTAAAAAATCGTTACATCAATACCTATGTTAAACAAAATTTTACGGACTGGTGGTGGTGGTTTAATGGTGGGCCATTGTCTCCTAAAGCGTTTTTAGTTGTTTTTTATTGCCTTTTTTTTCATTCAAATATTTTCTCACTCAATCATCTTATCCTAATTTCCTTTCCAAGAATTCTTTCACATCTTTAATACATTTCCCTTTTTCCTTCGCTTTTTCGCTTATAATGATATATGTTTTTATGTGTTATGTGTTATATGTTTACGATTGACATGTTTGTTTTTATTCGTAAAGCAAAAATTTGGCATTATTCGCACAGATACTGAGAATTGAAGTAATTCTATATAAAATTGCATTTGCACTAGGCGTTCTTTATAGAGTAATAAAAGCACCATAAATATCATGTATGCATGGCATTTGTGCCTTGAAGTCTTCTGATTCATTTGAAATTTGACGTTCTTTTGTTTTTTTTTTTTTTTTTGAAAAAATAATGTCTGAAAATTTTCAGACATTAATTTTCAAAATAAGACAGGAAAACGTACAAATTTTCAGTTGCAATAATCTGCATCTTCCATGTGCCATCTCCTTTTAGCTATGTAACGATATTACTTTCTCTCTTTGCAAAAAAGGCGATTTGTCATATATGCAAGTAATCTCTTACACATGCATACAAATGGCAACCCTCGGCAATGTGTACGCGCAGTATATATCAAATTGATTAAACTTCTCCTTTCTTTTCTACAAAATAATTTTATAATTTTATTTGCGCAATCAGAAAATATTTTATTTCATTACATTCTGTTATAAATTATATGAAATCGAAACACAAAAACAATCCACTTTGACATCACTGACACGGGTATCCGTTATCGTAATTACAAGAGCAATATTTATAAATAAAATGTTCCCTTATATACCGATGAATGATTAGTGTTGAAAGAAGAAAAAAATAAATAAAAATAAAAAAATAAAAAAGAGATTAACAGAAATTCGTGCAAGTCTTGATTAAACTTTATGTTAACAAGGTGCTACCTTAGTTTAATATGCGATCAATGTCAGCCAAGAAGACGCTGTTGAACCTCAAATTTACGGAGAGCAGCACGCGTAATAGTTTTTCACTTGCATTGATTGCATCCACATAAGCTTATCTTTCCCTTATCAAAATTAAATTAAAAAGTTCATCCAGCAAAACGTAGATAATTAATTACATATCCAATTTTAATTTTTTAAGCGCATATGCTGCTTTCATTCTCCACGACTTTTTCTATGTCGAACATGTTTATTAAATACATAGACACAGAATAGCAATGGCAGAAATGAATAAAAGCAAGCACAACATTATTCATTAAACACTATATAAAAGATGGGGTTAAAAAAAGGTCGCGATAGATTGTATCCTGCTTCAGGTCAATCGGAAAAAGGTTCAACTATTTCCTTCGCCATCTTTACAAAAAGCTTTGCGTTTTTCCTTTCTCTTTTCTTTTCATTTATTTTTCCATTTTTAAGATGAAGTATCGCAATGAATGAAGTACACAGATTGTAATGGAGGTTAAGTTTGACATCAACTGTTCTTAGTTTCAATATTAAATAAAAAAGGATGGCATTACATCATTCATAAAATCCATATATTTTTGAAATAAATACATATTTATGGCCGCAATCTTCAATGGAAAATGCTGGACATATCTCATTTCTCTCGAGCTTTTCTTGCATTCTTCATTTTAAATATAAACACATACACATTTAAATATAAGAAATAGATGCTGAGGACGTAGTAAGTTATGTAAAAGAACTTAACCAACCTATACTACGATCTTTGCTAAACATCTGCTTGAAATCCCTTCATTATTAATAAATTGACTTTAAAATGTTTTCTAGAGGAATATTATTGATACTGAATTTTTAATCACTCCCGTCATGATAAATTCCAAAATCAACAATATCGCTCCATACATAACAGAAGACCCATTTTTATCGTTTTCTTCTCTTAAATGACGATCACGTTAAGTTAGTGTTTAGCGCTTTAAGTTTCGTTTCCAATTTTACGCCGTTAAAATCTTAAACTCATGTTAGACAACTGGCTGAATTGGCTTAAATGCTTGTCTATAATTACTCATAAAGCATGTGTAATGAAGATAGTGTATAAAATAGTTTCTACTTTGTTTGCTTGTTTATTGCTAAATGATTGCTACCAAATTTTACAAAAACAAAAGCGTGTTGTTAAATATCGTGTACTCGTGCTCGGTTGTTATATGTTAAACGATGGTCGGCGAATTCATCCATGGGCAAAAAGTATGACATGGATGTTTTCATTTTGTGAAAAAATTTCTTCGTCTCAACAGAAACTGGAGGCGGGTAATAAAAAATGTTGTTACACTCTAAGACAACTTTACTTGCGCATTTGTTTGTGTTTAATTATTTGTAGCCAAAAAATTTGAATTGCTGATACGGCATTTAATACAGCAGAAGTAGGATTGTAACGTTGCAGAAACATGCATTTAACAGTTTAGGTCTACTTTTTATGCGATATTATTGCAGTGAACTATTTTTTAGACACAACATATTCTGTAAGATAAAGCCCTAGTTAATCGACAATGCATATTCATTATGGTTCATTCGTAATTAACCCACAATTTTTCTTGAACTGTGCCCGCCGAAAAAATGGAGATAAGAAATCGATTGGCGAATGCAAGGTTACAAAATAGTTGCAATCTGCCCACATACGCGCCCATAATAGATTGGAAACTAAGAAAACTTCGAAAAATTATCCGCAATTTTTTCATACGTTCGATTCCGTGAAGATATTTGGGAGAATCTGCCAAAGCAAATATTCGGCAGGATGTCTTGATCGATTCAAAAATCGCTTTGGTCGGTTTACTAAAATATTCATAATTAACGAAAAATGATTAACTCAAATCTATTTGTAACCGGTTGAAGAAGACCCTAATGTGCGTAGAAC
>CCAG010006723.1:0-33604 GCA_001077435.1 Glossina morsitans morsitans | reverse complement strand
AAGTGATCTGAATCTTTCGGTAAAATTAAAGAGAGGTTTATCCCAAGTCCCTTCCCTTTAGCAAATATTTTCTTTCGAAATAATTTTTTTTCGCTCACAATTGCTTTTTGAGAAAATCGTGTTTGAGTTAATAAATCTCAAATACCCTTTAAAACCCTGATGTTAATGTAGTTAAATTTACATTTCAATATAAATGGTTTTCTACTCTGATCGATGATTTTCTTCTGCATTTGCATCCGATCAAAAATTGAAAGCGATGGAAGAATCGAAAATCGAGCCGAGCGCGTAGCGGTAAACTAAACTAAAGGCTGCACTGAATGTGAAATTGAAATAACATTACGAGTGGTCTTAAATATAGAGTCGATATAGGATCGAAAACCTCATACATTTACACACTTATTACTATTATTACTTGTTTTGTATACGTTGTACACCTCTTACACATCAGGTGATGTCGTTGAGATTTGGATATCACTGCACGTTAGATATTTCAGATCGCAAGAATGTTAATGAATCGCTTCAGATTCTCGCCCTAATACTTGATTATTGCTTCCGTAGAAAAGAATTTATACACATTGCCTGCAGCTGCGTCCTTTTCATTCTGTCATGTTGTTGCTGCATAAAGAAAAGTTATATTTCTCATAAAATTTTATAAAAAAAACTTATTTTAAGAGGATATTTTGTTGAGAGAACATTTTCATAAAAATGTTCCAAAAAAAAAAAAAAAAAAAAGTGAAAAATTTGTGTGAAAGTCTTTAGCGCGATATTTTAATTAAAGAATAAATAATAATAAATTTTGGAGCAAAGTTGCGATTCGTGTGTGTCAATGAACTTCCATAAACAAAGATAATCAAACAAAAACTCCAAGTGGAGAATATATTTTATATACAAATATTAACTGCAACATATAAACAACACAATAATAACAGCTTTTTTTTTTTTTTTTTTTTTTTTTTTTTTGGTGGAAGTCTGTTGCTGATGTTATGTACTTTCACGAAAATGGGGAGTACTATTGTTTGCATGGCCTCAGCGTGTGTGTGTATAAGTGCGCGTGTATGCATATACACTATATCACGTAACAGAATGTTGCATGCTAAAGTATTACAATCAAGTAAACATAAATAACTTGTAGTCGCCGGAATATGTTCCAAAACATAAAATGTTGTAAAAATATTATCAGACGTATTACAAATGCATGCATGCGTACATACATACATCCATACATACATAGATAGATACATACATATTCACAGCATGAATATATATTTGCTGTTAATTCGCCTGTCACGCAAACAGAGCCACCTAAGAATTGTTTGTAGTCGAGTAGAAACACACTAACATGTGCGTGTATATGAATGAATGAATGAATGTATTTATATGTATACGAGGTGAATTGTGAAAAATTAACGGATTTATTTTCTTATGGTCCTTTACAAAATTCAGATGTTTTCTCCATTTAAGTGTTTCCTCGTGAAGAGATTGAAACACTAATCTACGACTGCGATATCCATTTTTCTCTACAATCATCGATTTCCTTACATGTCAGAACAAGTGGATATCCGCAGGCATGCATAATACTTTATATTGGCCGGCCGTTCTTGTTACCGAAGCAATTTTAGTAAGCAATTGCGAATGAAACCTTTTCAAACATAGCGGAAGGAGATGTTATTAACGCAAGATATTAAATTCAATTTAAGGCTAAGAACTCCACAGTTTGCAAGCCGTCATTGCAGATGGACTCTTTAGTTGATTTTTCGACTTAAACTGTGATAAGGGAAAAATAAAAATTTCTAATTGAATTCATAACTTCAGGGCAGCGTTGGTGTCACAATTGTGATTTTAAGGGATACGGATCGGCATGATTCGGTTTTGATGATCGGTTTCGTTGCCTCCTCAACCAGAATATTTTTATAGCATTTTAGAAATTTTTAGCAAAATTGAAAAAACGTCACTAGGAAAGTTGTTCTAACCTATTAGCAAGCACGAGCACTCAGATCTCCTCGTAAGAGAGTAATTGTTCTCAAAAACGCGCATTAATTTTGAAATGTTTTCAGTAGACGATGTAACCAGCGATATGAGTAACTCGTGCTGTGATTTCTTGCTGTCGCAATAATATCGTTTGCTCTTACGCGACACCGTCAATACATAGATATTGCCGAAGTGTACATGACGCGGTCTGAAATGGTCATGATACTTTTTGGTGAAGCCACTTATTGATGCCCTTCTTTACGGATATTCTATCGTACGTGTAGGGCATGTATGTGGACGCCTTTCACGTGTCAGTGGAGCATAGTGTAGTAAACAATCTAATAATATCTAGCAGATGATACGAACAATGATCTATGCAATCGCAAAGGAAGAAGGGACGCAATATGTGAATATCAACTTTAAGGTGAACAACTCGCATAGGGCAGTACGGAGATATTTTGTAAATATGGTCTCACCTGGACTAGGCTCTTCCTGTCAGACGGTATTTGGCGTTTTCTTCTTTCTTTCTATATTGACCTCGTATGTTAGGCGGTTGCGTTATGGTGTAAAAACCGTAATGAACAAAAGAATTTGTTGCTGTGTGTTATTTACATACAATTAGCATATTTAATGATTGCATGCTGAAGTTGAAAATAATAAAAAAAATAAAAACGAAAGAATTCTACATAAAATTTTTTAGGTTTATGGGTTAAATAAAAACGACTATGTTGCAGAGAGAGAGAGCAACAAAAAAAAAGAGAAAGAAAAGAAAAGAAAAGAAAGGTGGGAAAAAAAGGGGGAACATAACCTGAGATAATGAGAACGTGTTTTGTTAAATTGTTCAATAAAAACGAATTGTAAATATTTCGAAATTGTTTGCCTTATAGTGAAATCCTTTTTAAGTCCATATATATTAAATCTGTGTGCACGTATCGACAAGTTTCTTTTGGCATTCTATGCATCTATTCACTTAAAAGTCACTTTATCGATTTGCCATAAACTGCTAACTAGAGTTTAGTTTCATAAGTTATCCTACTTCCTACATTTCACCTTGAATAATGAAAACAAAAACCTGAAAAGCAAAATGCAGCGAAAGCATTTGAGTTTCTACACATGGGCACTTTTTCGGTGAATAAGGGCAAGGTCGATTGGCTGCCTTACAACAAAGAGTATATCGACGCGTTTACGTATAGCTTGCATATGTACGTTTAGCGTTACCAGTCAGAACCACCGATAAATTTACTGTGTCTGTATGTGAAATTTGTGGAGGTGTCTAAAAGTAGTTGGTTAGACGTTGACGTTATGATTTAAAATTTCAAGGTAACATTTTTCAGCTTTTTTTTTCTTATAAAGCTTTCGAACCGTTACAAAACGACACACAAAAATATGTACAGTGTGTTTCGAAAAAACCGTTTTCTACGGCATATTTTCCTCCTTTTTTCCCCCTTTCTTGGCAGTAATTTAATAAAAAACTTCCATGGCCTGCGATATCATTGGTATTCTTTAGATTTAAATAATAAGAAAAACGTGCTTTTCAACGTACAATGACGAAAGGAAATATGGTGACTTTTCTTGTCGACTGTATACCTGTAGAAATAAATAATGATAGCACTTGAAGGCGAAAGGGAAGAGAGAAGCGTTTTGAAGCACATCCAAGTATCGTTCGTTAAACTGTGGCCAAATTTTTTTTTTTTTTTTTGATTTTCATTTCATTATTGAGGCTTTTCGGGAATGTTTGCGAGTACAGTTCAACCATTCATATCGTGTTTAAACACAATTATTGACTTTTGGTTTGTTCGGTTTATTTAGTGCTGTTGGGTTTTTTCATTTTATTTCGCTTTGTTTCGAAATTTTTTGCTTTGCTTTGTTTACTTATTTGTTTTGTACGGTTTTCTTTCATGTTATAGCAAAAGTTGGTTTCTGGGATGTTTAAGCTTGAAAATGTGACTAAATGTTATTAAGTCGAATATTTATTCCGCTCGCGATAACAATTGCATGCAAAAGTCAAGATTAAAGTAAAATACATAATAAATTGTGTTTTCTTTATTTATTTATTTTTTTTTTATTAATTTTAGCATTAAAGCATTATTTTAAAAAATGTATTTAAATAAAGCTTAGAAAACAATACTTATATAAAAACTTATGGTAGCGTAGCAGATATTATCAAGACATTAATAACGGTAGTTCGAAAGAAATCCGTCACGACGTACTGTACAATGGTTTTTGTAATGTTCGAATAAATTATTTTATATTACACGCTCAAGGCATACCATCTGTACGTGGATTCTTTGTGAATTGTAATGCAATTAATATGAAATAAATGGAGCCCAGATATTATAATAAGAAAGAAAGATGAGGAGGACACAAATGCCTCCGTTATGGCTCCATCCGCAGAAGGAGTTTTGCAGTGATTTTTGAACTTAAGCTGATGAGAAAAAAACTGAAGGAGACGAGAAATAAATCTTTAGTTCAAAAACTCTAAAGTCGGTAGAACGTAACGAGCAATAGGCACGCAAATCGACAAAAGAGGATAAGTGAAATGATTACGCTATTTAGACCATTTAGACAAATAATACACAAAGTTTCTCATATCTTCGATGCTTACGTCTTTACGTTTTAGAGAGTGGAGAAATCTTTTAAGGTAAAAAAAAACACAACTTATTTTGTTGTGCACAGGGTTAGGAGATTCATCTTTGTCTAATCAAATTCAGGCGTCAATAACTATCTCACGCATATGTTGCATATGTAATCGATTAAATATAACCAGAATTTGATTTAATCCTATGATCATATGCAGTACGCAGTTAGAAATTGGGAGAGAATCTATGATTAAACATATTCGTGGGCGTATGAATGACATTTTTAATTTTTTGTCATACGCCTCATACTTACGAATTGGTTACAGAGTATGAGAAAGAAAATATGATTTTCGTATGTGATTTGTTATGCGAAGCGCTTTTGTGCTCACCACCCAAGGATGCAGTTATATTTATTTTGTGCAAAAGTACGTAAGGTTGACGAACACCATAATTACCGTACACCAATATTGATTAGTATCAAATTCTGAATCGATTTAGGCATGCGCGTCTGTGTAATGTCGGCGGTAGTTGTTCGCCTATTCGCAGGAAGCGAGATATGAGGTTCAAATATGGCAAAAGCATTGGAAGGTATGCAGGCATATTGGTATTGAATATGCGCAAAATTAACCCAATTCCATGCTAAACTGGAAACGGCATTGTTTTGAAAAGCAAAGCAGTTCAGAGACGCCGCTAAAAATATCCACGCATACTTTAGGGTTACTCTTGCCGTATCTGTACCAAAATGGATGACGCCTATTCGGTATTGTAGAGTATCAAATTTTGTTCTTTTTTGTTGCTTTTAAAAAAAAGTGTGTTGGGTATTAGAGATTCGGCCAGAGCCGTATATAACTTTTTGACTTACCTTATACTTAATCGCGAATATATATGTTTTTAGTTTACTAATCAATAATGATATGGAAGTTTTGTGTGATAAAAAACATCTGGTAAATTACCATGTCAACCTTGGCTATGAAATGTTGTGCTCTTCACAAAAGTTTTATAAAACGTACTCACTCGTTTGATGATGTTGTCAATGACTTGGCATTTACTGTAATAAAATTACTTTATGATCGTTAAATGAGTTTGCTTTCAATATTTTCAGATGCAATAGCTGCGTTATACTATCTGTGGAAAAGACCATGTATTCGAAGTATCGGGAAAACAGCCAAGGGCTTAGGTTTTTTAAAGCGATGAAGAAAAAGAAATACCTCGCTGCAGGCAATATTCCCGCCATTTGCGCTGCATACGTCCGGTCAAGATTAGAGTACAATTCGCACCTTGCTGATCTTGCCTGGAAGCTATGCCTGGAAGAGTCCAGATGCCCATTGGTGACGAAACTATGCCCAATGCTCTCGATAACCTTGAGTGTCGGTGTATTGCGTTGCTTTTATGTTTAGTTAACTTCAGAGCAGTTCCTTCGTAGAGATAAAAGAAATTTCTCCGCTAAACAAAGCTTTTAATAGAACTACTTACTTAACTGCCCCTCCCGATGTTTCCGCTCTCAAATCAAAGGTACCCAAGTACTGCTGCCTTTTTCTTTCCTTCTCTGGCCAAAATGTTTGTTGACCACTACCGAGCCCACGCCTATAGGAGAAAAAGGCGTCATTGGCTGGGTAATCCTTTGGCTGGTAAAAAATATAATGATTGCTCAGTTATAAGAAGAGTAGGTTACAATCAAATAAAAAAAATTGCTATGCCCACATAGTCGACAATAACCAAATATAAATATTCAAAGCTTATGTTCACCGTGCGAGACGCGAACCGTTAAAATATACACTTCTTATCGATTTACTCTTTTTATAATCTCCGCGTCAAAGCAAATGTTCAAAAATATTGGTAACCTCTTGTCAATACGAGAAAAGGTGAATACACCTTTAATGCACTTTTTTTTTTATGTCTTATCCATGCGTTTTGCACGCTCTAGTTCTTCGTGTTTAGCAGGTATCTGAAAATAAGATCTCAATAACATCGTTATTTTAGCACTTTAAGCACCCAACGCCAATGCGTTTCTGCTGGTGGATGGTTGTTCTCGCACTTTTTTTTTTTTTTTAAGGTTTTCCTTTTCTATTTCTTTCTTTCTTTCACAAATATATGTAATCGAGATGACATTTCTCTGTTGGAAAATTCTTTTTATTTGTTTCCTCTCTTCAGTGACAAGAAACAGCAACAACGTGGATAGCATGGGGGGCTAAGCAACAACAGGATTTTTATGGGTTTCTAGCTCATAAAACCAAAGCATTCTATAAAAATCTTATAAAGGTTTAACAACGAACCAACACTTTACGAAAGTGTATACGAAATCCCAGTGATGTATGAGTATAGATATTTATATAGGTATCAGTTATGTTATGCAGAGCTTGTGTATGCGCGTACCTTGAGAAAAAGCATAATACCCGTCTTAGTTAGAATACAAAGTGTTTTTCTTCTATTCTTCTTTTTTTCGTTGAATTTAATAACTTAAACCGAAGAAGACTTGATAGCAGTTTGGGCAGGATGGGGAGAAGAGAAGCAAAAAGTTTTCGTATTACTAATACAAATAATGTAATAGATAGCAATTCTGTGTCATATGAATTTGTGTCTTAAAGTAGCAGAATCAGCTTCAGCGGAATCTATGAAAATTTTACCATCCTTTAAAACTTTATATCTTGATTTTTTATTGGGCTTAAGATATTTAAAAAGAAAAGTCTTTCCATGAGCAGCGCACACTTAATATTAGACTTGTGTTGGCAATGTAAGCTGTGTGACTGATCTCTCAGTTGTTGATTGTCGATGCATCAATTTTTCAATCTATGGTTTTCTCTACATGGACCAAGGAGCCATCTATGGCATTCTCCTCGGACGGGACCGAAAGGATTATAACTAGTATGTCTCCATAGCCTTCGATGGCGGGTATAGATATCTATTATAAACCATCTATTATAAACCAGTTATAGTCGAGCAAAGTTGGCTATTAAGCACCCGCTTGTTTTTCTCGAAACACATGAAAAGAAAATTATATCCGGTATTTGCGGAAAATCGTAGTCGCCATGAAGGTCTCGGAGAGGGGAAAATGTGCTTACGTAGTTTAAATTTGTCAATGAAATACTTCAAAGTGTTTAGCCGTTACTTTAGATAGAAGGACGCTCGATATCACATGTGAGGCATCAATATGCTTGGCTCGGAATCCATAGCATGCTCTCGACATGAGTTCATGTCTATATTTATGTTTCCGCAGAGGTGCTGCGTACATAAGAACGGACAGCGTAACTTTGACTGTCAACATTTGTAACAATTCCTGCAACGTACGAAAGAAATTATCGTCACGCGTCTGTTTTCTGCGACATCAAGGCAAGCTAACCATGAATCTATGGAATATCTATGCCGGCGACAACAGTTGCACATCTCTTTGCGCGCTCCAGCAAGCGCGGCTTCATCAGCATACTCCCGACAAGCAACCTAATATAAGAAAATTACGGGTACGACGTTTAAACAAACATATAAGTTCTGTAAGTTTGTTTACTTAATATGAGTGAGTGTATGGATAGGATAGGATAGATTGATCAGTAGTGGTTTGTGATTCTCGTCGTTGGTATTGGGCGTGCTTAACGCACACAATATTTCTTTATTTGTTCAAAATTGATTGAACGGAAAGAAAAAGAAAATATTTATTAAAGAACACAGATGACAAACAACAATTTATTTATGATATTCGGAGTAGAAATCAATGGTTTTGCTTAATGTTACAAACATACTTATGCGTGTAAATATTAAACAGTGTCTTTACTCATCGTCCCTGATAGATAGATAGTTTCGTGCATTGGTTTATGTTGTACCAGTAACCCGCATCACAAACATAAATTCAATACGAATGGATTCAATATTAATGGATTAGGAAATTCCCTGCTTGCGCACACATCTATTCGTTAGCCAGGCCGTTAGCGAACGAGCGGCTTATCATTCTGTCATGTTAAGCCATTTTCACTCTTCTTTATGCAAAATGTATTCTAACTCGCATGTGACTAACTCAATGTGAGTATGTATTATACATTTCTTTGATTCAAAGGTGCGCAGTTAACATATGTAATTGTGTATGTTTATATGTGTTCTTTTGTCATGCATAAATTTTAATATTAATAGTAATAATATTATTACTCGGATATTATTAGTCGGATAAAAATATGGTTTGATAATTTTTACAGCATAGCTTAGTATATATGTTGTATAGTTGTATAGTTGTACAAAAACTTATATAATATCTCTGGCATGTTTTAATAGCTTGACGTAATTGCATCGTTCTGAAGGATTTCCTTTAACAAAGTAAAGTATAAGATTAAAGTGATGAAAGTCTTATTGCAATGTGAAAGCAAACTGAAGGGCATTAAAAGATAAAGAAAGAACGTGAAATGAACAAACATTGAGCAATAAATTTTTTATTGTACTTTTTTTGATTAATCCGATCATGTGTATGTGTTTATAAAGCACTGTATACCTATACTATCCATTCGGGTAAATGGAAGGACAATCAAAATAGATCGTGTAAAGAGCAGGTTAGAGAGCGAAGAGACTGTTCACTTAAAACAAGCGCCCGCATTTTAGATGCGCACGGTATAATTGTCGCGGACTATTTTAAAGAGAGACAAGGGAACATTCATAAATCTTACGTAGCATTATAAGTGCATTTGAATGAGGAAATTGCAAAAGGAAAGGCGGGATAAACCGGAGATATACTGAGGTCACGTTAATATGCTGCTCGTAGGTAGCACAAGGCTGTAGTGCAGTATGAAACTGGCTAAGCAAAAATTAGATTGCAAAGAAAGCAGAGGTACATACATGGCGTACAGGTGCCCTATAAAGCCTACGTATTTTGCTGTATTGTGCGACAACTTTCACCATGACAGATTAAAAAGGACGCATCTCGATGCCGTATAAAGGATTGAATCCGTTCTTTTCTGCAAATAACTAACTAAATTAAGATTAAGATTAAAGCGCGTAGCTGAGGTGAAGCGTTTAGAATTGATCGAAAAGAAAGGCGTCTTCTTTCACAGACAGAGAGAGAGAGAGAGAGACAATGTCAGCCCACATACAATTCTGAAGACTGATTATGCGAATTGAGGGAGTTTGGCTGGAAAGTTTTGATGCTCCCGGCGTGTCCTACCTAACTACCACTTTTTCAACTATCTGCCGAATTTTCCTTCACCTAAACATCCCAGATGTGATTGATTTGACTGATTGCATGATTGACTTGCTAGTAAACTAAGAAAATGTTATCGATCGAAGCGGTAACTATAGTTGTAGTATATAGTCATAAGTTTAACTAAAGAAACTAAAAGAAAAAAAAAGATGTGCTTGAATTTTGATGAAAGTATATCATGGACCTTTTGTTTATTTATTACTAATTGCGTTATCTGCATATGTTGTGTTACTGCGAACGATATTTCAAAAATTCATGTCGGATAACACAGATCTAAACCACATTCCCAACAAATTAAATAAAGCAAAAAAGAGAGAAGAAGAATTCCATTAAATATTCATTATTATCATTAAAGGACCAACTAACCGCCTCTTCACTCTACGTATGCTTATGTAAATGTATAAAAATATTTACTTTAATTAAAATTTATAAATGAATTTATGGTAAGAGACACATATGCCTTTTTCTCTCTGCTTGCTTTTTGTGCTTTTAATTAAGTGAAATATTAAAGAAACACAAATACTGGGAAAAATATTCTCAAAGGTTACAGGTGGCATTTACAACTCGCATGTTTGCAGATAAGCAAAAAAATGCTGCCCTTTTTTGACGCACTTAAAATTTCTCGTCAAATTAATCATTTGCCTTTGCATGCTCAACTCTTCCACATTACGAATGCTCGCAGTGTGTACTACGTAGTCTGTAATATTAAATAAATTAAAAATAACTAATGTGAAGTTACAGTCAGCTTGTGCTCAACTGTATAAAGTTGATTTTCAATATTTCCGGAGAAGGTACACCTGAGGGGATTGCATTTAATTATATTTTATTTAATATTTCACTCCTTCGAATGTTATGAGTGCAGAACTGTTTTTGACGGTAATATTTTTGTACTAAGGAAACTTGAAAGTTCCACGAATTTGAAGGTCGTCGAATTCTCTTTACATGCATTCCGAAAACGGAAGCAATCGTGCAGAAGATTAGTCTCAACAGTACCCGATTTGAAGAAGAAAAGACAGAAAAGAAAGAAAGAACGGGGCAAGAGCTGTGGAGAGAGTTTGCAATACAAAGAAACTTTTGTATGTATTTCGTATATTCACCGCAATTCCTAATTGGGGGGTAGTTAAGTCCTGGCTCTCTGTTTCAAAGAGCGTCTAATTTCTCAAGCGACGAACTTGAGCGTTACAGTATTTCACTTTCATTGGAGTTCGAACGTTTCCCAAACGAGTTGTACTTCTCTGTCAAACGTTCAACAACACATGCGCATCAAAAACCCAATAAAGCCTAGATATTCCTGACTGATGTAAGACTCGAAGACTGTCTGTCTGTTCTTACACGCGCGGATTCAAATTAGTAAAGAAAGCTGATACGCGATTTCCGAAATGTCAGCCCATGACTGTGGATCTGATTTCAAAACTTGACTCCCTTACAAAGACGCCCATATATAACACAAAGAAAAAGAGATATCGACTTAGCGTAAATATTTATTCGACCTAAATGAGAAGGCGGTGTACAGATGCTTGTGACCGTTCAACTGTTTTGTCTACATTTACCATAATATTTTCCTACCTTACGGTATCGAGTGAGTGACGTAGGTATCGAAGAAAATTCGCTAAAATATGAATTTGCGTAAATTTGATATATAATTGAAGGTGGACGAAGACCGACAATACCCCAATATGTACGCACATACCAAAACATAACGATTCTTTTTTTGTTGTTGTTGGATCGTCCCACAGAAACTTGAATAGACTGGTAACGTTTCGTTTTTCCACTTCTCCCCTCTTCATTCAATTAATTGATTACGTAAATCGAAATTTTTAAATTTACGCGCTTTGCATGACAAAGAAGATACATTGCCTTGCAAAAAAAAAAATTGCCCGTATAGTTTAGGACGTTCAAGTACACTTTTGGGCATATGCTCATTTCGTTCTCATTTTTCATTGTTTATCTCTGTCAGCAAAAGCAAGGCAGTGCGTGTTAAGCAGAATCCATCCATGTACACTATCACAGTTACATGGTTCAAAGTACAAAAAAGTCTTTTACTAAAATATTGATTGCTTTGCACGGCGAACGCACATCTGTATTGGTCAGTAGATTTAAGCTGATTTTTGTGTGTGACTTTTAAGTCTTGATGCAACTTTGCGGCGTGCGAAACACGCATCGCGCCACCAAGCGTGTAATGTAGTGTGTGTAGTACACCTGTGGTGTGACGGCGATTGTTTGTGCACTGTATAGTATTTAGAATTCAGTGTCAATTGTCCTGCAACAAATTTTTTTTTTTTGTATGGCTTCATGTTAACGGTTTTATTTGTATAACAATACCAGGCAACCATGATTACCGACGATGTTAAAACTCTTTTGCTATTATTTAAAATGTCAACATTCATTCTTCTGACAAAAGAGTCGCAAATAATTGGGCTTGAAATAATAATAACCTTTTCAACTTCAAGGAATAATAAGGTATTAAAAATGATTTAAAACAGAACGTATTGTGCATGGCCAATTGCTCATGACATTTAAAACACATACGAAGTGTGTTCGAAAAAAAGGTGGCATATTATGTTTCTCGAAAAATATTTATTTATTCGTCAAGATCTGTTTTGTCTGCTTAGACATAAAATACTCGCGTCACCGCCATGAGCTCTTTCCGCGATGCGGTCTTTGTCTATGTAATCGTAGCAAAACGCCGCCCTTTGATAGCCCTTTTCAGTTTTGGGAACAGGAAAAAGTCATAGAGGGCCAAGTCCGCTGAGTACGGTGGCTGGGTCTTGAGTACTGTGTTATGCTTAGCTTAAAAGTTACGAACAAGCCTATGATGGGTGCACCGCCGATATGCATGGGCTGTGATATGCCGACACACTCACCAACTTCTCACATGGTGTATCGACGACGATTCTCCATAACAATTTCCATCACTGTTAATTCGTACCGCGGTTTATCGAGAGCTTGGATTACGAAACATTTTTATTTATTTATTTAAACAAAGACACCATGAAATAGTAAGAACATTACATAAATCAAGGCAATGTGTACCGTGTTGCATCGAAATCTATTTTGTGTTATCTTCAAGTTTTAATAAAGAAAAGCATCAAATACAACATTATGATGATAGACAAATGTGAACATGTGTTGATTTTTGTCAAACTTGGGTGAAATTCCTCTTCTTAGCAATTAAATAGAAATCAAAGCAAATTTTATGCTGCGTTTTTCACAAGAACCGTGCTAACGTGAACCGAGGGGCGCCTGTAGTGGGTCTACTAGATACGCGATCGAGACCATTTTCTCAGAAGCGTTTCAACTAATTTCAAAATGATATTCAACCTGCTGTGCGAACTATTACTTATACTTAACTTTGAAGATATCGGTACCAGCGCACATATTACTTACCGCGAACATGCTTTTTCATGCCTGTTCGTTCGATGTCGCATGACCCATGCAATCTACAGGCGACCATTTACGAGAGAATTTGATGAAGCGTCATCAACTGACACGTTTTGGCCAAGTGAATCGTGTAGTTACCGATTTTTAGGATCGAAAATAAAGGAAGGTCTTAGGATGAGACAATTTTTTTCATGTCACGTCAATTGTATACTTTCTTACCTGTATCTTAGTATGTAATTTGCGGTATTTTATAATGAAAATTGGTTCAAAACAATGATTTCACATACGAATTCAAAGTGATAAGATTGGACCGTATATAGGATTTCTAAGATCTCGTTCTCATGAGAAGTAAATGAATATATCGCAAAGCCGAAGTTTTGCTATTCGACGAAGAAAATTAAAACTATTTTAGATTTCTTCGACAACCCCTTGGTATTTTGCACCCCTCATGGTTCGCATTAAATGAAGACAATTGTTAAAGCAACAACATATAAATTTCCATATCTCATGACACACAGGAGAAACAGGAGAAAGGGTAGATTATGCGGACGGGTCCGCTGTATTTAATGGTTGAGTTCATTTCCACATAACGCTCTAAGCCATTCTGCACCTTTTCGCTCTAATCAATAAACATCAGGAACAAATCAATTAATGCATTAGGATTGGTTGTTTGTTTGATGGACGTAAGTCGCGGCCCTCTTTTCGAAGATCTGGCCCAGTTTTAGCGCTATATAACGGACGTTCTGATTGCAGCGACTATGTGTATATTATAGATATGAGCAACAAGTTCGCTTATTAACAAAATTTAAGAAGAATTTTCATGGACTTCGTTGTCTTCAAAACAAAAACAAATAAATGGTATGAAGCTTCCAAGGTCGGTTATAAAGAAGTTCTGCGTCATTGATGGGATCGTTCATTTTGTAATTTGATGTTGATGATATAATAAAAACTCAGCTCATAAATTATAACATCTCTTAACTATTGGTTTCGCACAATTTGATGGCATTATAGGAGTGAAACGCATTGCAGAGCAAGTTACGTGAAGGCATTTAAATTTCATGCCAAAAAAAAAAGACAGAAATCACTTTGGCCATGCATTTAATGACCGAACATAACTGATGATGAAACTCTAGTGTGCGAGTAAAACCTTGATATTAATAGGACACGTTTCTAAATGACGCACCGAAAAGAGCTACACAGAGTTGCTATAAGCTCAACTAAGTATACAGTGTTTTGAGAAAAAGAATTTATTGATTATTTTTCCAGATATTTTTTATGTAAAAGTCATTAAAATGAGCCAATTTTTTATTCGTTCGATATTACGGTTACATTTTGTAAAAAGTACCCAATGAGGAATCAATCGGTTTTTGTTTTCGTTTCGTCTTTATTCTTAAACGTATGACTGCTAAGTAACTAATAGGCAAACGATCCATCGCCGATCGGAAGTGATTCAGAAACAGTGGACGAGGCCGATTTTGTTCTTTTTTCTTACTACTGCAAGTACTCGTAGCAATCGCAAATGAATACTTAAAGAATTTCATGGAAATCACTTTAGTGGAAGGTAAACAATTTGAGAAACTGATCGGGCAAATTTGTTCGCGCCTGTGCATACAGTGGTTAGATAGATAGATAGAGAGAGAGAGAGAGAGGGAGAGAGGGAGAGAGATAGTCGCGGTCGCCGTTGGTTGTGCGCCCGACCGGTAAGCGTTATGCCTCCTAATTCAGTTGAACTCGGGCATGCGGACTTGATAGTCTCGTTTCTTAACTACTTGGCTCTACGACATAACAAAGTTGCTCGATGAATGGAGGAAACGAATATAGAGGACTGTATGTACATTTAGGCTTTTAAGAACAAAATGCAGATGCCGTATCTTTGGCAAAATGTTCCAGCTATATGTCCCCGTTTCACCCCTTACCATACTATTACAAGTCGCAAGTTTTCTTGTCTACTTCTTGTAATACACGAACAATTTTCTGAAAATATTATTCAAAATTTGAAGCGTAACGTTAAGCTTGAAACGTTTAAAATTCCAAGCTTCCATTTCAATGAAATTTTTCTCTTATCTCTAGGTTGTGTTTGAAACAGTTTTTAAATGAGTAATTACTTCTTGTGCTTGTTAAGTTCTTAAGTGCCGTCATAAGGTCTGTTACATGGCTTCGAGACTTTGGCTTTGTGGAGAATCGTTTTTCGCTATCCGCCTTCCTTATAATGACTAGTATGTTTTGATACAATTTTTAAATTTTTTGTAGAGAAAACACGAAACAACATTACAAGGTCATATTACCACATGTATGTGTCAAGGGGCCACTACGCTTGGTAAGTAATCTTTCAATGGAATAGTTTTCCAAATATATGAATTATCTGTTCATCTGGTTTACGTAAACTACGAAATCGGCAATTGATGAAAATTTATTGAAATCATTTATGAAAAGCTTTGTGACAAACAAAATTTAGTCGAAGCAGGGTCGTTAAGAAAAGTTGTAAAATAATGTTGAAGTCATACCTTACGAAACTGTTCCCAAAATATCCTTGAAATTATACGAAACACAAATTCTCTAAAATGATTAAATTCTTCTTTATAATTAAAAAACCAATGTAAGCAGAAGGAATGAATGATATCAACCAGCCCCAGGCAATGTTTGTTATTAAAAGGGTGTTCTTTGGTTTATTTTATAGTTCGGTCAACATAAATAAAACAGAAAGAGTAAAAAATGAAAAGTTTATGTTACACAAAACTACATTTATTTTCTCTCAAAATTGGAAATGTAAACAATTTAAGGAGCTGCCGTAGGGCTGAACTAATGTGCTTTGAGTGCTTGATTGTTTCACTTAAATTTAATTAAATATAAACGTGAAATAATATTATGAGCCAGAAGTGAATTTAGGGGCCTTTTAATACATGTTTTGAAGTTGAAATCCCACAGGGAAGTAAAAATTGAGATCATAGGATGGATACACTCTTACCTGGCATGGTCCACCCTCAACCACCATTGCACAAATGCACAAATGCACAAATTGCTTTTACAGCAAACACTGAAGGACGCGGTAAGTCTAGAAAAATGTGTGGAAAAGACGAAACGCCCTACGTACTAACCGTGAATTAAAGATACCACGTCACGATTTTCTTGTGCTGCTTTCCCTAAAGTAGAGACCGCGAAAAAATCTTGATCTGATTGAATGCAAGTCTTAAAAATTGATCATCTAATTGTTTTAGTAATTGTGGACAGGCCGGTTGGCCAGAGTACAGTTTTCGCGCTTTGATAGTTCAAAGGACTGCTGGAGATATTCAAATCAAAAGTTAAGTCACCAAACAAGCACCTTATGAAGTATTTCACTATCACTATTCCTAGGATGATCAGTGGATGGGTGGCTATGGCTAAAGCGACTTGTCATTTTATGTTATGTTAATATAAAGCATATGTGTTTGGGATCCAAGGCATCGCTGCCCGTGGTAGTGAGTATTTCTATTTGTTTTGTACACATTTTTGTATTAATATTAACAAAGTATTGAATAGCATGCCTTTGTCTCGCGTAATCTATCCGCGCAATTCGCGCTTTGAATGAAATTCGTTGAAGTTAAACGTGTCAAAATCAAACCATGACGTCCTTTGCGGAGCGAAAGAACTTTAACTTCTTCCCGAGATCTAGATCACACGTTTTTTTCCGCGCAATGTCTTGTATTTCAAGTCAAGTCATACATTCATTGCGGCGATCGTGATCACTGAGAGCTTTGAATCCCGCTTTTAACCGCGCCTTTGTAACAATAATAATAATCAATAAACAATATATAAATTGTTTACATGAGTGTGCTTCAGTGACAGGATAAAAGTCGGGCCATGCATACCAGCATATATTCTACATCATTTCGCGTAATATAAAATTCTTTATTCAGTTTCGTGATGAAATACCAAAAGTTATACCTTGATGTCTATGGGAGTCCTTACGTGGGGCAATCGCGAAGCCTAAGTTGACATGGTCTCAATTTTAATTTAAAAAACGTAATTAATTCTTCTCAAGGAACCTGTTAAATTTGAATTTGTTTGCCATACAGAAGTTTACTTATATGAAACAGGGCCCACAAAATAGGCCTACGTAATCCAACTTCCGGTTATCAATCAATTCTCGTTGTAAAAGATTAGAAATGAGAGCCTTTTACCGCGTAAAGGGTTGTTGTTGTTCATAGGAATGGCTACACGAAAGGGAACTTAAAAAATTGTCCCAACCGATTCAAATTTCTTGGATCATTCTACAGACAAAAATGTTATGGTTGCTCCACTTTTATCAATAAATTCTGAACATTACAAATATTTTCCTTATGATAACATTTTAAAAATAGGTCGTTGTGCGTGGCCGTTTCAAAAATGCCGTCAAAATTCCTGAAATATTGTGACCTGGAATTTGAGCGGAACAATGCATGAATACATGAGTATTCGAAGCGTCCGAACCAACTCAGTGTACCCCGTATCGTAAGTCATGTATGGCGTCAAAATGAAAAACTTTGGCCATTAAAATGAACGAAACATTCTCTGAACACTTGAAAGTTAACAAGCTTTCAAGCACACTTTTTTCTATAAACATCTAATTTAAGTTGAGGTGTTGGTGACTGCGTTTTGAATGATATGAGAAGGAATTTCATTATAAATTAATATTTATTCGTTGGATTGAGATTCGCACACGCTGTGCAACAGGTTCTGACTGCTGCGATTTTGCTCCTGATGCCCGACACAGTTAATAAAATATTCTGCTAACATTTTGTCCTGTCAAGCTGAGAGAGTGTAATTTTCAAGATAATCTCATTGATACTACAGCCGCAATAATGTCCTCGCCCCAACCACTCAACACAAAATAATTTATAATTTAAATTAATTCATTAAGAATGGAGAGTGCTAGCACTTCGTAAGTTGGCAAATATTTTGTTGGGTCACAATTCTTTGCTTACCGTTTCTTACGTGCAGAGCAGTGCTTAAGCGAAACTCTAGATTGTATTACAAAAAAATTTACCTCATTTGCCAGCAGGCCTTCATTCAGCTTGACCGATTTGAATTTCGCACTAAAGAATAAACATATTTGGTTTGACTGCAAGGGGAAGAAGATTGTGGAATGGAAAAATATCTGTCGCATATTCTCTTAGTTTCGTTAGTTAGTAACAGCCATTAAGTCTGGAGTTTAACGGAAGAGATTGTGCAGCTGACAAGCTCACACATTCCGATGCATGGTAATTAATTAGAGGCATAACTGAGAACAATGCCGCTGCTCCACAACGTGTTGATTACTTTTTGGCGCAGTTAGTTTGACACTTTGATCACGACTTTGCAGATAGAGGTTGGACTACAATTTACGCTTTTCTCAGCAAAAATATTAATAAAGAAGGAGGCAGAAACGCCATCCATTACGTGTTAAGTGAACAGGAAGTGCACTGAGGTTTCACATTTTCGAAATGCAAGGCATAAAAACACCATTAGGTTTTACAAGGTAGTATAAGTTGTCACGTTGCGATAAGTAGGCAACTAGACAACATAGTTTTTTCGAGTTTTGAAGAGTCGAGCTCTCTGGATCTGAATCCATTCACAATGGGTAGAGGGCTTGAAGAGCTTAGATATTTGCAATTAGATGCTTGCGTATACATCAAGGCTGTTTCGTACGGAAGTTTAATTGGCAACCTTGAGACACTACGCAAAATGACAAAGAATTTTGATACACATTTCAAATGAAATGAAAAGTAAAATGAAAAGAAAAGAAAAACTAATATGTTTCTTTTTATTCTCAACTTCCATGTTTTATTAAATAACCAAAATATCAAAACGACAATTCAAGAGGAGCAATAATTTTAGAAGGGGTTTAGAAGGGGAGACCCCATCGCTGCGGTCTTTTCGCCGTTCGTTCAACTTGAGATGACATACATTCCAGATTTCTATGAAATATCGTTCCCTTGCAAATTTTCATCATTTTTAAGGTTACATTAAAAAATAAAAAAAATAAAAACAAAAAATAATGTAAATTACAAATTAATTATTAAAGAGAAGCAAAAGCAATTGCAAAGGATGTTACTTAATATAAATGCTATTATGTTTCTTTTCCATTTGACTTCAAGATAACATACGAATACACAGAATAAATAACTACGAACGCACAGTGAGGCCTGTCTAAGCTTACGCAGCAGTATATGGATTAAGAGATTAATGCATTTTGTCAGCAAACGAGCAAAAATGCTAGGATGGCTTAACTTGACCTGCGACAGGGAAGAGGAAGACAAGTGGTTTATGTGATGTAATTGAAACGTAAGTTTTCTGAAGCAAAAAATTTACACGAAATTATTTTCGCATTTAAAAGCAAAAGAGAAATTTTGTCTACGATTGAAATCGAACCTTTTTCTTTAGGTTGATATGCGGCCGTACAACAGCTAGCTCTGAAAAGCTATGATTATCATATTTCAAGACCGTAACTGTAATTTAAACTATTTAGGGTCTATATCGATATAAAATAATAAATACTTCATGGGATAGGCGGCATAGTACCTAAAATTTTGGAAACAAACTCGTGACTATATCGAAAAGACTTTATGTACTGAGTGCGTGTGTGCATAAAATTGAGATTTAGTTCAAAATATTATTTATATTTTTATGCTTTCCATCAAAGCGTTTTCGCTGTGTGAGAAATGTGTTTGTGATAAGAAATTTGAAAAGCAAATTAATTGCCTTAATGTGCAGTCGTTTGACGACTTGCCGTCCGAGATCTTAATGATTGGAATAATTTACCAGCTACGCCGGTATGTTCAGATTAATTTACAATTAATGTAATTCTCTATAACATTTAATAAGCACTCAGCTCAAATAAGAGATTTGGACTAATATGTCAAGATGTGTAAATGTTGTGTCCTCGTAAGTGAATGAAGGATATTTAATTTTGCATATAAATTAAGATTCTCCCAATTGCTTACAAATCGCTTTGAGGATATCATAAGTGTACGTATGCATAAAACACTCATACGCACCCATCCATTTTCTCCTTTCACGAATATTATGTTCAGTGCATCTCAGCAAATATTGAAAATTACAAACTAGAAGTTACTGTTAATGGAAAATATTTGTACTATGTCTTGTGCAATGAAAGAACAACTGTTTAATTGGCTTATATAGGCTGCACACACACACGCACGTAGCTGGGGCATCAACAAATCAACTTTTACTGGGAAAACAAACTTTGCATCAATTGTTCTTTTTAGTTCTTTGACAACCTATTTATCCTATCCGTAGCATGAGACAGTTCGCTTAGTACTCAGATGTCAGATGTTTGTTAGTGTGTCTGTAGTAGTTTTCTCGTACGTGCTTAGAATACAATTGAGAAATGTTTAACACGGTAAAGACGTTTTCGATCATAGTTTATCACGTACCTGGGAGCATGAATTAAGATAATCGAACTATGATTTTATATAAACGGATATTGAACGATCCCGACGAATGATTATTTCATTCATTTTAAACTCTAATCTAAAATTTGAAAATGTGCGGGTGTGCCTTGGCTTAAATTTACGTATACTTAATTAAATCAACTCGAGCAATAATTGCATTAAATTGAGTTTTCTTAAAATTTTCTTTTTCCATAAACTCTCTGCGTGAAAACGAATATTCATTCCTTTTGTGTCAGTATTTTGGACGTTCATAAGTTAAATGTACACTTGTTTAAAAAAATCACAATTATAAAGCAGTTGAGAATTTCACGGGAAGAACTATAGGTAGTGCTATAGGCATTAACACTATGACAGTTTAATCAGTTTGTAGATTGTTACACATTTGTGTTGTGCTATATTTTTTTTGTTCTAAAAAGTGACAGAAAAGGTTAAAGGTCGCCCTTTTTCAGTAGTTTTACGGAAATCAATTTTCATTAGCTTTCAAAATAAAATGGTTAACCTTTAAAATGAAAACTTTGTCTAATTTGAAAAAAAAAAAAAAATAATTACGAAGATTACATTCAGCTATGGCCGAATCTTGTATACCCACCCAACTTTACCTTGAAAAATAAGCAAAAAAAATTAAACAAAATGAAATTTCGGTATTCTATAATAATGCGTGGACCTCTTTTTATTTTTGTACCGAATACACACGTGAGTGTTTTTGTCGTTGTTTTATCGTTAGATCATTTCAGAATTCGATAGTGATAAGAAATGTGTGGACTTTTTATAAAGTCATTAAAGCTTCTTTACGGCCTCTCCATATGTTCCGACAACCTCTTGACTTATACGTTTTTGGGAGTAAAAGAACAACTACCAATGTACGCATCAGATAATGAATTTCGTATTTCTAGTTTTTCGCTTTGCAGTGTGATGCAGTAGATATTAGAAAACATTCGTGGCAAGCAGTAAAGTGGCACCGAATGAGAAAAACATCGCCAATAAAATATATAACCACATAACTGGATTCATAGTCAATATCCAGGAGATCTCATTTTAAATTTTTAATTTCTTGGCAAGAGCAACGAATGCTCTCAATGAAATCACTCCCAGCTCTTTCTCTACCAAATAGTCGCGTTAATGAAACTACACAGACATATTTTTGCTTGGAACTGCTTTTAAATGAACACAAACATTTTCTAAAGACATCTGGGAGCGTACCAGAGAACTTAGGAATTTAAGCAGGTAAGATATATTTCCCAGCGGGTATTCATTTGCCCCAAGCACTCTTCCTTTAAGAGCTTGGCTCCCTCAAGACTGAAATTCCAAGGAAGAGGTCTTCTGCTCGTAATGCGACTCCTTCCAAATGTCTTAAAGGGTTCAAAGCATCGACTAAGATAACAAAACAACATTTTTCTTCTGACAGAACGACTTCCAGATGCTTCTTCCCTTAATGTTTTCAGTATTTTATGTATTAATCTTCCACTTTGGATGACGGTTAAGCATACTGCCTTCCATAAATCAACTTCTATGGCTTGACTCAAAAGCAAATGCTTCGAAATTTTTCATTTTTGGCAATTTCGTAGTCACGCTCTTGGTATGTTTTAGATTTTGGATGAGTTATTTAAAATGATTCCGCGTTCCTCTTCGTCGCTTTTCGTATGAATAGAAAGTTTATTTGAGAAAGTTTTGCTTATATAAGCGGCGAATAGGTGGAATATAGAATAGCTTGCGCCGGAATCAGGCGATTTCGATTATCTATAGTTCACTGCACACACCCATCGCCATCAATACCTTTTTATTTTAGTTTTCCAGCTTAACATTCTCAACCTTTTGGTTTTCGTGAAAAAATTTATTCATTTTTTGTTTTGTATATAAACATTGCTTTCAATCCGAACATTGATATATACTTAGACTTGATTTCGAAATTTATATTTAACGAATATTCCGCACGTCAAAGTGAAACTAAAAAAACAAACGTTATAAGTGGACGAGGCACACTACTTCGCCGCAATATTGAGGTATTTTTATAAAATTTGGCACAGTGACGACCACTCCTTGTATAACGCCTTATTTTGGAAAATCGTTATATGGAAAAAAGGGAAATTTTCAAAATTTCTTGACAAAAATCGCTGAGTAGTAGTATATATATATCGACGATCAAAATTTGTTCACCATAGTAGCCTGCCAAGGGTCTGTTTCTTGGATCCCACTCCACATAAGATTTCTCATAAAAAGTAAACTCTTTAGAAAACGGTTTAATTTTTAATGTTTCATGATGAGCATTGGTCCATAGTGGTAATGTAGCAAAAAAATTGACGGCAGGAAATTTGGACTACATAGGCCTATTTTTTAGATCCTAACATATATAGGAGTTGTCATCAACCTCAAGCCCTTATATGAAGAGAAAGTATAAAGCAAGAAAAATGTTGTACTTTTTTACTCAAAACAAAAAATATATCGAAAACATTACGGTCGGGCTAGGCCGACCTTTAGGTTCTTTACATCACATTGTTCAACACAATTTTCATTTTTGCCATAGAACACAAAAATTGTGTACTGCTTTTATATGTACATACTATTATTGAAATGTATATTAAAAATTATGCGTCTTCGTAAATGAAGGCTTACTTTCTGTCAGAGTAGTTGTGCCCAAGAGGTTCAAAAATTGAGTTACGCGTCCAAAATTCGACTCAGTTAATTTTTATATCAAATTACTATGATGGGCTAAGCTTTGTCATTACATATTAAAAATTTGGACTTTTCTGTCCTATAAAGAATGAATTTTCGTGAAAATCCTTGTATAGGTTGAGATCCAATGAGAGGGGATTCAAAAAATTGCTCCAGCCGGTCCAAAGTTTTCACATCCATTTAGAATGTCGAAATACTTTTACTTAGCCACTTTTGTCGATTTTTATGTCCTACTTTGAAAAGTCGTTATATGAGGAGTGGTCGAAAATGTGGCCCGATCCAATAATTCTTAGTTGCGTTCGTCTTCGAGTCACATCTCAGTGTACCAAATTTCATCAAACTACGTTCTGTAGCTTCAGCACAAATTTACATGCGCAGACATCAGACGGACCGGCAGCAAATCAGGAAGTGATTTACAGTCGATCGGTATAATAAAAGGTGGGTCTATCTTAAGCCCTCTTACATGTTACGAATTTAATATACTCTGTACCATAAGTGTTGTAGGGTCTAAAAATACCAGAAAAAATAATGGAAATGAATTTTCTGAAAGAAGAATAGAACTGAGTTATAAGTTAAAGCAAAGAAAATAATTGGGAGAAGTGAATGAGAAAAAGGCAAACGACAGTAACCGGTTTCGAGTTTGCAAAATTAATAAAATCCCGAAGAACGAAGAGATGCAAAGAAGCTATAATAGCATATGACACATAATAGGTATGAGTAAGCAAACCAAGCACAAAATTTTTATTGCATGCCCAGCAAATAAGCTGCGACGGAATTCAATCAATTTAATTGGAAAATTGATTATAAACGATAAAAACAGTTGTGTGTAGGACTTGTATCTTCGGTAGAATCGCTTTCGACTCGAATAGCTCTCTGCATCAGCACGTTTAAGCTCTGTTATGTGGCTCTTTTCACAAGTCAGCATAAAACCACTTTTCAGAAGCATTGTTTCTTATTTGATTGTTAATTGGAACACGCTTGCGTCTTCATACATTCCCTCCCCCTCTTACATGCTGGCTTTCGTTAAGGAAATTAACCAAATTATTTTTAATACTGAATGCTTAGAATGCCGTTCCTTGCTGTATTTATATATATATATATATATATATATATATATATATACATATGTATTTTATTTGTCCTTTTTCTTCATTAAAAGAACAACAAGTGAATCTCTATACGCAGACGCAGTTATTTCGTATTGTTAGAAATTTGATACAGTGATGCGTTTTGGACAAAGGGCGAAGGCTATTGAAAATGATTTCGATCGGTCTCCTTTGGATATCACTTCCCGCATAACACTTCATTTTGATAAGTCGTTGTAAGAAATAATATTAATTAATATTAAAATCAGAATTCCGCAAGAACAGTCGCGTGGTAGTAGCATTGACCTATTCTAAGTTGATATGAAAAGTTTAGACCTATTCCTAAGCTAATTTTTGGAACCTTTTTGCAATATAACCGTTAGTATCGAAACTGAATGGTAAGAAAGACCAATTTTCAATATTTCTTGAACAAAACTCGTTCATAACAATGATTTGATGTGGAAATTAACTTTACCGGATTTGACTCGGATCACAAACTATATAAGGTTCCTAATTAAAGATAATGTTTTATGTGTCAAAAAGGGATAATTTTTACCATTTTATGACTAGAATTTAAGTTTAGTAAATAAACCATGGGCAATTTGGGTCATATAGAGCTATTTTTCAGACCGCACTATATATAGGAGCTTACATGAAAGCAAACCTTTCTATGCCGACGCAGCCTAACGTGTGGTTTGTTATGATCGAAGTAACCGGAAAATAATAAAATCTTGACAAGCGAGGAGGTGTTGGGTATCTAATGGTCGGCCGTTCCCGACTATAGCATTCTCATTTGTTTTCTTATTTCGTATTCAACTCATTATTTATTATAATACCTTTTAGCTATGAAATAGTGTTACGGGGATGTTTAACAGCGCCTTACCCCATCAGACAGACAGAAAGGAAAGCTAGTTGTCTAAAGGGGAGCAAAAAGATTGGCGACCATACGATCTGGTATGAAGAAGTGGCGTCTGGCTGGAATATGCATAGTTAGTGGACATACGCGCTATTAGTCCTGTTTTCGTAAAAATCTGCACAGCCAGAGCAAAGTTCTATGCGACGTGATTAACCACTTGGTAGGAACGGTTTTTAGAAGCTTTACTGTCCTCTGTCGTGATCCAGAGGCGCTTTCCCTACTAATATAGGACTTGTAGGGGATCGATCACGTTTAAGAATTCCTCTTACGTTGACAAGATGTTTTAGTGCGTCCGAGGTCTGTTAGATTTCCGTGGTTTTTTCTCCTCCCGTTTATTTAGGTTCGAACAATGCCTTGTAGTGAAGTAGTATTTCTTTTCTAAAATTCTTTATTAAAAAGATATTTAATCGTTACTTTACCACAAAATTGGTACTCATTGATCCGCTTCGACATGCGGTTTCAGATTTTTATTACTTCATTAATCTGCTTTTACCGTAATTCGGCATTGTTTCTATTTCTATTACGATTCCACCCGGTTTTTGCTAAAATGATTTAATCGCCTCACATTCGTCTCTTTAAGTATTCATTTTCTTTTTATGTCGTTGTTGTTGTTGTTGTTGTTGTAGTTGTTGTTGTGCATAATTGCATTTGTCATTATTTTCAACCATTAGGCTTATGTTGCTATAATTGTCGTACAGATAGATATGTAGATCGATTATCGTTTCACCATAAATGTCAACAGTTTTGATTGCGGTTAAAATTTTTATTATTATGCACTTGGCATCTATGATTAATGCTGCATTGTGCATGTAGTTGTGGACGAGTATATGGATGCGTGTTCTTTTTATGGGTATGATTGAATTTTACTTAGCTGTACAATGTAGTGAGGGCGCAATAAAGTGTTGTTATATCCACTGTATGCGTTCTTTGAAAACCGCATAAGATGCTTTCACTATCGCAGATTTTAAACTTTAATGTACGATTAATATAAAATTTAATTTCAGCGCAATAAACTCTTATTGATTTTAGTTCAAAGTGGCGCAACCATGTAATCACAACTTCCTATGAATGCTATTCAGTTCTGATGTTTTTCGATGCGTCGATAAGCGTCTTAGTCACGGAACTTATATAAATACTTTTAATGAAATACAAATCTCAGAAAACTATTTACTTGCTTCCAGGTGTAAAGATTCCGCTCATTTTTATTTTTAAAGGAGAACAGATGGAACCTAAGTAAGTGTCTCACACGAATGAAAAATACCCCGTGTTAATGCAACATTTTGTTTCAATTGAACTATGCCTGTTTGTGCGTCCATCAGTCTGCTGAGTTTGTTTTAAAAGTTGCAGAAATTAAAATAATTGGCTTTAAACCTTATCTAAGTCTCAGACGTGGAGTTCGAATTTCGTTCAAAACAAATCGCGCTGTTTTGTGTATTAAATTTGATCACAAAACATAGAGACTTATAAAGAATTGTATCTTATTGGATCGATATCTGTTTCACATTTACTTAGTGGGCTAAAGCATTTTGTTCGGCCGATGTCTGTCGAACAATATTAAAAAACGCAGTTTTCCAATATGTGGCTTAATATGGCGAGTAGCTATGAGAAGGTTCCGAATTAACCCACTTTCAGTAGTGTTCATCCTTGGAACGAAACTTGTCAGTGTGTCAAATTTGATTTAAGTAAAACAGACATGAATGCACATCATATGGACCTATGGATAGACCTGATAAAAATGACCAAGAATTCAGAATGAAGTTCCGAACAGATTGGTATAATCAAGTGTGGGTCTATCGCAAGTTCTCCTCGAAGTCCGTAGAGACTTACCATAAATGGCGGTATTAATTTTCTTTTCGCAATCGCTTGGGATCGACCTAGTGATGCTGTAATAAATTTGTACGCTTTGCCTTGATTTCGAAACTGATGAACTAGTCGTCCGTCTTTCTTCTTCGCTGCAATGATGTGCTCGACCCATTTAAGAAAATTAGTTTATAGTGCATACGTTACTTTTCATAGCTTGAAGGAGGGCGCACCTATTTCACTGTCCCCGTTGAAGAGTTACTAAAGCGTAATAAAAGCCTTTTACTTCCTAGTGCGGGAACTAGTTGTCTTTTATAATTTCTGTGGCATAGAACTGAAAAATAGCCTTCCATTCTTTGACTTTTTTCCTCTCAAACTTTGGCAACCCTAAGAGGTCCAATAACAAACTCACTGAAAGGCCGGTTCACATCATTTTAGTTTTAGTTTGAGCACAAATCTTCCGCAGTTTCTGTCTAAAGAATCTAGCCATTAAATGCATACTGTTGCCAATTATCAGAACTCCAGTTTCACTTAATTTAAAAATTAAATGAATAAAAAAATTTAAATAAAATAAATTAAAAATAAAATTGGCAACAACATGCATTTAATGGTTTAAAAAAAAACCACTATGCAAATATTGCTGCATAAAGAAATATGAGGTTCCAAATATACGATGCAGATCTACGTCGCTAGGCATTTTAAGGCTGTTTAGTTATGAATGAATGTTACAAACGAAATAAGGAAGTTAGTATAATTCCTTCTTTTGGCGTTGCATTTATTAATGGGTTAGTCATCAACATAAAATGATTACCACGAACGCGGGCATGTGCCAAATGTAATGCTGCTTAGCGTAACCGGCAAATTGAGTGAAGAGAAATGTTGTGAACGCTTTAGAAGGACGTTTCACTGTAAAATTCGTGGATGTTGTGGTTGGAATGGATAGGCTAGAAAGATATAAAAAACCTCGAGTATTCAGTGTGGACTCATTTATGCTACCGCTGTATTATTAGCTACGCTTTGTGTTATTGCCTATCATATATGGATATACTTACACGTGTAGTTAAACGATTATGTTTACGAAACAAAAAAAATAGAAAATAAATAATAATAGAAATATAAAAAATAAAAAAATAGTTTAATAAAAGATGAAACATTGTTTGCAAATGATATTATGGTCAGATTGCGGAAAATAATTGCATTGAAAATAAATCAAAACGCATGAAAGATAATCATAAATTTCGTAACGAAATCAATGAAAATGAAATGAGTGTAAAAACATTTATGAGCAAAGTTTCTTTATAAGGAAAGATTTTAATATTAAATCAAAAAAAATCGCAAGTTGTATGAACTTTTCTTTTCAAGTTTGCGACGAACCAGTGATCGCTATTCAATTATACTTATTCGCTTTGTGTAAGAGGAGAATGCATTAAAAAATTTGGCACAAATATCCTTCGGGAATATACGGTTCCCCCTTTTCAGCGCAGAAGGTTCTACGCTTTCTTCCGTAGTTTCCTTGGTACTCCTTGTTTGTTCTTTGCCTTCTCATTTAAGAGCTAAATGCTTCATCGTGCATTCTTTGCGATAATTTCGCCTATGTACGCTTACGGTCTTTGATTGCGGTCTTTGGTTACGTAGTATTCTTATGCATGCATGCATGCATGGTAATTATATATATATAGTGTGTACGGGTATGTTTGTTTCAGTTTGTGCGTTGCCGTGACTGTGTTTGTGCGTACAGAAAAAGGGAAAAGGGGAATAAAAATAGTAAGAAAGAAAAAAAATAAATAAAAAATAAAAAAAACTTTTTCAAAATTTATTCTTTCCCTTGAGTCGGGGCAGTAATGCAATCAACTTTCTTAACATATAGCGTAAATAACAAAAGCGTGCGTTGCGTGCTTTTAAAGCCACAAAATCAGGTTTTAAATGCAAAGATAAAGTTTTGTAAGTGCTCTTATTACGCTTCATCCACATCCACATCCACATCCACATTCACATTCTCATTCTCCTCATATGCCGAAGAATGAAACTTTGCAATATTAAATCGTAATGGGATGTACAGGCCGTCTGACTATTGCGCTCGAAATTACATTTTTGTTTATATTCTTTTCGGTAATTTATTGCTCGCTTGCAGATGCATGCTCGTACATGAAATAATAGTAGGATAGAGTTAAATATATTGAAGCTTACTTCCAACGTATTTGTTAAACAAATCATGCAATTTGAAAATTTCTTATCATACCGACCGTTTTGCTATTATATGCAAATGCACAAACATTCTCGCCATCGTGCTTAGGCCACGACATACGCAATCAGTTATTCAAGTTAGAGGCGAACTCAGACGAGTGTACACATATACAGCGCGAACTTACAGTTGAACCCGTTTTTGCGCGCCCTTTTTTATGCGCTTTTCATTTGAGCGATTGCTCTTGTGCGGCTTACGTAACTTTGCTTGTGTAACTTTTTTTACGTGAAGATGATGAGTACATTTTCGTGTTTAAAGCGAGAAATTAAGCATCTTTACGACGTTTACATGGACAATTTGAAAAGCGTGGACATATTTTGTAATTGAGATTTTTTTATGCGGTCCTCCTATCCATCGGCTGAAAAAGCTTCCTTTAATATGGTACGAGAAATCATTTGTTATAGCTATTTAAGAACTTTATGAATTTTCTTTTTACGCATTTTTTCTTGCGGTCATCATCCGCCGCCCAAAAGCATGTTTACCTGTATATTAATATACCGGGTGGTATTTGTATGCATTTGAATGCGCTGCAAGGTGTATGTTGCAAGGTTTTCTTTTGTTCGTGTTTCATAATATTAATGCATGCAAACGTACCAGCGTGATGAGCGTGAAGAACATGAAGAGCACAAGTAAGATAAAAATTACTTTTAGCTTAGATCGAATCCTGAATACTCATTGTACTAATGGAAGCTATACTATTTTCATTTGTCGTCCTTTATAATTTAAACATTAAATTTTTTATATATACGATTGCTTATATATACTGGTCTAAGAAAGCATCTCAGGCAAATTTTAATTTCCGCGCACCAACACTTAGATTTGAAGACAAAAAGGAAGATCGCTTTAATTTAGAATATTAAATACACAGACTTGAGCTACTCAAGAGTTTCAAAATTCGTAAATCGATTTTATTAATATATTTATTCATATATCAGTATAGTGACATTGGGAAGGAGTAAATTGAAATCATTCCTGATATAAAGCTCCGCACTTTGCAATTTATTCTTTGTACACTTGGAAAAGCTTCCGATAACTATTTCTAAGGGTCTCAAATGGATTGACAACATTAATGTATCTGTATATGCATCTGTACGTGTAATTTCTGGGTGATGGTTATAATGAGTCTTCGAGTAGCATTTTTGCAGCATTTTGCAGTTTTTTTTATTTTTTTATTATTATTTTTTTTAGGATTTCGAGTCGTGTGGAAGGAAATATATTTTCTTAGGAATTGAATGCAGCGCATTCGAGCTCAAGGAAACTAATATAGTGCCCAACTATTATCTAATAGCATATAAAAAGGCGGCAACATTTGTTACGACTGAACGTATGAATACACACATGCTGTCCTCTGTCTATTTAGATGAATGAATAACAAAACTGACTGTAGTTTAGAGCGATACTGCAAAACATCCAACTGATGTTTTGAAATTCTCTTGAATTCACGAAAACGTGGGCATTTACCAAGCATATGCTATCGATTTTTCCCGCTCACCTTTGGCTCTTTTCAATTGCATCAAAAAAACATTCATTCGAATATATTCCTACAGCCATATTGTGGATACTTGGACAGTGCTCTGAATAAATATGGAAAACAATTAAAATTGGAAAAAAAATTAAACCACAATCCTGCAGCGAAGGTAGACAGACGTATTCAAAAGTAATTATATGGTGCGGGCACCGCGGGTTAGAAGTAACAGAAAAACAAGCGTTTTTCCGTAATTTTGTTCAAAAAAGAAAAAAATCGAGATGAAAATATTCCACGAACGTCGCATAGTAATTTTGAATCATGTTTTTGGAAAATTTTTGCCTTGCTATTGCAAGGGCAAAGTAGTGAGCTATAGTGGTGGAGCAAGTAAGGTCAAGGAAAACAACATTGCTTTTCAATTTCGCTTTTCAAAATTCACGACATACTTCTTTTGTATACTTCGAGGATTGTACTTTCATAAAGAGGAACTTAAATATTAACAAATCTTTTTAGTTAAATACCTTACGCCACTTTTGTGTATATTAAGTTTGTGCGGATGTATGCAACACACTTGGATAGACGCACTTCTTTTTACCACACAGAATCACTTTCTGAATCGATTTATTCTTGTCTGTCCATCCGTCCAACTTCTTTACTTTTGTTCATTGTCATGTTTTGGCCCACGAATAAACATTATTGCAAATTGTTCGGATCGAATCAGCTTTTTGACCACTCCCCATATAATACATTATTTTGAAAAGTCGTTATATGATTGACTGTGGGATGCAGGGCGCTGGGTAATTAATCGTGGAAGTTTGTGGAAAAATCGAAGGGTTCAAGACTTAATGTAAAGTGGTGAGCAATCCGTGCCGCGAAGGAAAAGGATCTATTATAATACTATATTACCTCGTGCACCTGACCTTTCAACTCCAAGATCCTTATAAACTCCTTCGTCCTCTCGCAAAATCTGCATGCATCGATATCTAAGGTGTCAACATTTTTCAGGTGATACCTGTGGGAGTTATGACGTTTGTAGAAGCCAGTTACGAGTCGTATTAGCTTGCGTGCTATGCTGGAGTATTTGATGGATCTGTTAGCTTATCTTTGTCTTACACTTTGCTTTCAATGGCTTGCTAATTTTTTCTGGGCCCATCGCGACATCAGTCTCTTGATGTGGTTCTTAGGTACGTCGCACAAATGCAAGACCCACCCTTTTTTTCGTGTTTTTTTATTTTTTTTTGCTTAAACAAACCTTTCTTTATGAGTTCAGATTAGCAAGATAGCGCTAGATAAAGCATTTACAGGTAAATAGTGCTGCTATTTTAAACGTAAGATAGCGTAATTTTTGTGTGGGGAGTAATAACATGTTCCTTGTTTTTTTTTTATCGTTCCAGAACAAAACCGTTCTCATATTTCATAAATACGGCTAACGGTTAATAAAAATTTAGATTTTTATCTGTTTGAGAACAAAGCACTTGGTTTTCAAGCTTCACCCCAAAGTGTTCTTGCTAACGATTAACTAACGATTTTTAGTAAAAGATTTTCAATTGTTTTGCGGTTGAGTGAAACTGAAGAATCTTAAAATTGTTAATCTGTTGTTCAACTATTTGTCGTTTTTTCTCGTTTTCTATTTCCTAATCAAACTTCTGCAATTACGCACAAGTTACTAAAAGTGTGTCAGATTTTGTGTTGTTATGATAGAACAAAACTCTTGTGCGATTAGAAAACTCTGATTGTTTTGTTTACATGGAAGGAATCTTTCTAATTCCAACAAGTTGGCAGAACGATCTGCTTTTGATACGCCGCAGCCTTCAATGCGTGCATTATTTGGTTTAGTCGTGGCCTTGAAGTGTGATCGTGTTCGGAAAATGCCACTGTGGATAATTCATTTGAAAGAAAGTTTGAGTTCACGGCTCTTGACAGAGGTACTCCAAGCGGTAACTCATACGCGATCCCAGTCTCCCCGTAACTGCTTAGGGGACGCGAGACATTTCAAGCGAAAGTGTTGTATTATTCATGCGGCGGCATTATTAATGGCGGCGGCGTAGTTGTGGATAAAAAGTACTCTTTACTTTCAAAATGCTTTTATTGAAAGAGAATTGACTGTTAGTCACAAGATTCGATCTAAGCCAGAATAGTATGAAATGCTATTTTCATTCTTTAACACTCTTGTTGAATAAATGAAATGTGTTTTGCTAAATCAAACTGGATTCCCTGGACGCACAGGCACAAGCACAAGCACAAGCAATAGGTTTTTCTTTTATTTACTAATATGATACTAAGCTATGCAAACAAAAAGAAAGGGTGAGAGAGAAAGGGAAAGACAAATAATAAGAAAAGTAAGAGCAAATTTAATATTCATTATAACTAGTACCCAGATTTTTGTTGTTTAGTTTGGTTCACATTTATGTTAACACGCACATGTTGCCCGTTGTGCATTGGCTTGAGTGAGTATTGCACGACAGATATTCGCCATCCTTTGAAAAGGGTTTTCTAGACGATTTGTTTAACTTTGCTCCAAAACTTGCAATTACATGCATTTGAGTTATAAAACTTTCTGAAGAACATGCATACGCAGGCTATCAAATAATAAAAAGTTTCAGTTATCAAAATTTATTTATTACTGTTTGCTGCTTAAACTTTCAAGAACATGAAGAAGTCGCTCTTCCTCGCTTACACAAGAGGTACATACATATATACAAATATTTCTTTATTAGTAATGAAAAATCGCTGTCGTTAAGACATAATTAAAATATTTATTCCTAATTCCTAATAACGTTTTCATTGCTTCGGTGTTCAAGAATTTATTCATAGATTTGCTCAAACTTTGCCACATTTTAGTCTGAATAGAATTACATTGGGTTTCAGGTCGCGCCAAGCATCGAGTTTTAAACATAGGAAACTCAGATACGCTAAGCT